>CAIGRM010197155.1:0-10855 GCA_903798335.1 Fraxinus albicans
AAACAATTACATCTATAGAAATCCAATCTCGTTTTTCAACTTCCTTCATAAAAAATAAAATAAAAATGTAAAACCCTCTGACCAACATGCAAAGAATATTTAATACTCCTTTTGACCCTAAAATCTGTCCATACTCTATGAGCTATAAAACTTGTTTGCCCTGGTCCCAAAGAACAGCTGAAATGGCAATGGACTGGTAACTCATTTCTGCAATAACCTAAGCTGTGATTCTAATTGTAAGACATGATAGAAATATTAATATCTTATTTGGCGAAGGTTCTTGATGAGAATGTAACGATAAGAAAATCTATAACATCCAGTGCAATGCCTGCAGCCTATTTGAATGCATAACTTTACAGCAATTATTTATCACAGCATTAAATAGTGATGCTTAATAATAATTTTAATATTTTCGGACATAAACTACAAAATAGAGAACTTTTAACAGCTGAGCAATGACCCTCAGCAGTAAACTGAGACTAGCTGTTAAACAACAAAATCCTATACCCTGCACATATTTGCACACCCAAACTCTTACTAAAGAAGCTGCTCAAATAGATCGATACCAAAAGTATATATAATAGTAAGGCAGGTAACAAATTGGGAAAATAAGCTAATTCTAAAAGATTCATGTTATCTTTTCTTTTTTCTTTTTTTTCAGTGACTCAAGTTTTTGAAATTCAACTATCTTTTTCAAGTTCAAGTTACAGGCTTAATTGCACGCATAGACAATACTCCAGTGCATTGTACAAGTCTAATGCAGCAACTGAAGCTCCAATCTCAAAACACGAAGGATCAGAATTCATGAATTCTAAATGGGACAAGTAATAACCTTCGGGATTCTTGTGAAAAGTAAGCGGTATCAAGTCCTCCTGCTTAAGCTGATTCCCAGTAGCTGGATGCTTCCCAAACTTCCTAATGTATGGAATTATATTCCTAAACACCACATTTGAAAACCAATGTAATATTCAGAATCCAATCAAAGCAAAAACAAGGAGCACACAAACACTTCACCGCACAAATACTTACAGAATATCGAAAACGGTGCCATCAGCTGTGCAAACAGGGTCTTCGAATGGTGTAAAAGTTAGCCTGTAACAAAATTCAGCAATAAGCGATTAATTTAAAGAATTTCAAAATCACATAAATGCAGATTGGGGAAGAAGAATGAAGTCCTCACGCGCAGCAATAAAAAGGGAGACGTTGGAATGGGGTCCCGGATTCTTTAGATTTGGCGCCGCCCCACTCGGTTGCCCACTCTGTTTTCGTTATGAACATTCGATCTTTGCTGTGCTGCTTCTTCCCCATGGCTATGGAGTACTTCGGATTTCTGGTGCCTTTCTTCCTCTTCCGTGAACTGTATAGTTGATAGGGTGCAAATTCGATTAGGGTTTTTTGAGAACAATTTGACTCAGCTTTTAATCTCAAAGAGGAGTTGTAGACAGTTAAAATGGTGCCCCCGACATCTTCTGTCCCCGTCGCCGCCTTGCCGGTTGGTTTATATTCTGGGTGTCTAGAAACCCGTTTTCCGTGTGGTCCGGTTTAATTTTAATCTTCTACAAGTTTATTGTTATCCGTTATTTATAATTATACAATTTCAATTTACAATACGGAAAAATAAAAATTACTTTAATCAAAACTTAAACAAAATGGTAGGAGTAAAGTCGTTGACCCGTCCAGCCTCGGGTTCCATAGTCCCTGAGATAGCCTCCCAAACACACGGGTGGACAAGCTAAAATATGAGGTAAACGCATGATATATTCTAAATGGGAAGATTACAATTATACTTGCATATGGGACATTAATATTAGTGTACTTTTCTACAATTTGATCTTAAACCCATAGTTAGCAATCTTGTCATGCCAAATGAATAGGGGAGTTTGCTAATCACGTGACTCAATGTATCAACTATCAGGACGTCAATCTTACGAACAATGTGAAATTTAAAAAAATATTAGAATTAAATAAAATTATCTTAAATGGTGGTGGTGGTGGACGCATCGGGTTGGGTTGGGTTGGAGGGGGGGTTGTAAAAATGCAATAAAAAAGAGAAAGGAAATGTCATTTGTACATCTTTTTGTATACACCATTTTGACATTATCCAACTTGTCGACGAATGATTGGACCAAAAACTTGTGTTGTTTTTAAATTGTCCAGTTATGTATTGTCAAGTGACGAAGTGTAAAACTTGGTGTACACCATGATATATACCAAGCATGATTGAAAAGAGAAAGCCCCACACTTTATTTTTATTTTTGCACAATTTATTACATTTAAACTGCCAAAGAATATGGCAAAAAAAGAAGTGTCTGATCAATCAAATAATTACAACAAAATATGCAAAAAGAAAACAAGCCGTTTTCTTTATTGCATGAGAATAGGTACTTTCAATTGCAAGTTATGCTTCCAAATAAGCTTTTTTCTCCAAGTATGAAATCACTACTTCGGCCAAGTGAGTTGGAGAATCACACTTCTCTTCTCTTTGATGTAATACTATCTGCAAAGTGGAAACTCAACAGCATCAGGGGCTGACAAAACATTGAGTGCATGTTGGGTACACAAAGTCGACTCAATAATATGTTAACAATGTCTAATACTGTCCAATCATCTATGTCAAATTGCTGTACAAACTCAAGTTTTGATGGCAATGCAGCTATCCGAAAGGACGGTGTAATTCTTTTCTCTGTAGTGAAGTAGTCATTTAACAATTCCCGAGTAAAAGAACCCCGTTCCAAATGCCAACTCAACATGTTTCATGCTAAATATATTTGTAGCCTCAAGAACACACAAGACACTGTATTACATGACCATTCTTGAACGAGTTCAAGCAAAAGGCACTTCAAGTTTTACATGGAAAGCATACCTCAGAATTTAGTGGTGGCTCGTACGGATCATCAACACCTGTGAAACCTGAAAGCACAGAAATTAAACAAAGAACTAAATAAAGAAGACAGAGTGGAGCTGCAAGGGAGTGGAGGCAGATGAAATTCACAACTTCACACAGAAGGTAGAGATGAAATGACAGGTTAAACCAGATATTTGCCTTCTCAAAAAGATTAAAAGAAAGCAACAAATAGGGTAGGAGGCTCATTCGATTTTCAGGCAAACACAGACAATAATACAGACTTTCTAAAAGCACACAAAACTTCATTACAATAATTATACAAATGGACAAACGACCTTTTGAATTGACAATTTCGATATCTTACAACAAAATTTATAGAATTAGATCCTTAAATTGAACATAAATATGAAGCCCCACCTCTTGAAAGCTACAAAGTCAACCTACACGGCTATTGTAACATGATGAGAGTGAATATGAATGTGGCAATGGCAACCAACAGCTGCTTGGTGAGCAAGTCAGGAGGGTAAGATGTTTGGAGCCTCATTATTGATTTTATGTTAGAAAAAAAAAATGCAGTGTACAAATAAAAAGAAAATTGAAAAGAAAAGTATACAGAGAAGAAAGAGGGTAGAGAGGTGAGTATATCAAATAGGCTTTTCGAGCAATCTACCATTCATGATCTCCCCAAAAATACATGTAAATAGATGGTAATGGAAAAAAAGACTAGGTTTTCAAATCTCAATCACCAGCTAAGAACCAAGAATTACCTTTGATTTTTCCAGCTCGTGCAAGCTTGTACAACCCCTTAGGATCCCTTGCCTCACACACTTGTAGAGGTACATCCATGAATACCTGCATAATTCAAGGATTTTCAGCCACATAATTGGAACAAAAACATATACACCAGTACTGCAGAAAACTTAAATTTTACATATCAAAATTTCCAACATCAAAGTATGGGATGAAGTCCTATTAAGTTGAGAAGAACTAACCTCGACAAAGTCTCCTTCTGGCAGCAGAGCTCGACAGGCATCTCGATCCTTTCTGTAGGGTGATATCAAACTTGCAATACAAATAACTCCGGCATCAGCGAAGAGCTTAGATACTTCTCCTGTGTCGGATAAAATAACAAGGGGAGTGTTTTAAACTTTGAACAAAAGAGATGTGTTTCGACATAAAGAATAATAAATCATGAATCAGGCAATAAACCAACCAATCCTTCTTATGTTCTCTGCTCGATCTTCAGCTTTAAAACTAAGATCGCTGTTTAACCCATGCCTTACATTATCTCCATCAAGGATATAGGTTAGCTTTCCTCTAGCATGTAGGCCACAGCTTAAAGCACATGCCAAAGTGCTCTTTCCTGAAGTAAAAGTTCAAGGGTTAATAATTATATAGGCCGATGATCTGGATCATTTGTTTCTAGATTGATGGAGAATGGCAGGTATGAAGGCTAAGAAAGGGGATTGAGGTAGGTTGGTAAAAAGGAAAAAATGATTCAAAACAATATCAGAGTGAAACGAGTATAATATAACTAAATATTTGTGAATCACCAAAGCAAGATAAGGTCCCTTTTAATTCCTGGAAAAACAGATGAAAGAAACAATAAATCAAGAAACTGAGAGTGACAGAGACAGTCATTACTCGTGGAAGGGAGAAATGAAAGCAATCATAAAACAATAAAGAAAATAAAAAATAATTTACTGATTAGTAAGTTTTTGCAGAATTCTTTCACAATTGGCAAAATTATATTCATGCTTGTAAAATTATATACTTATATTGATGTGAGATCCCACAGGGAACAATCTAATTCATGTTTGATAAATGAAGATACAAATTGAAATAATTTTTAGACCACTTGATTTTGGTATCCACCCTTCAGCATTTCAGTTCAGTTAGCACTTAAAATATCAGTGTACATGATGTGATCAAGCTTGAATATACCACTCTAAGAAATTAATTCAGCAAACTTGGTTAATATATCATTCGCACTTCGATGACAAACACTGTAGCCAACAATTTTTTTCTGCGTTCTTCTAATCTCTATATTTTACTCACACCACTGTCAAAAAGAATCAAGGTTTATGTTTCATAAACTACCAGTTAGTTTACCCTTCACAAAAAATGAATTCACATGAAGAAAATGAATTCCACCTGCTTGACACTAATAGCAGAAGAGTTTCCAAATACATAATGGGAAATCTCCCCTTGATTGTAAACTCTAACAAAACTCTTCATGCACAAGAAGAAGAAAAAGAAAATGTGTTGTTCTGGGGGATCAGTCTAGTATATCCTTTAAGCCATAAGTCTCTCTCAATATAGCCAGCGTAATCAAATCAAAATTACACAAAAGCTGTCCAAATCTATGAAAGATCAAGGAAACATAAGAAAAACACACGTATAGCAAATAAATGAATGTTGAACGGCCAGAAGGCCAAGAAACAATTGATTCAGGAAGCTATTACTAATTACATAAGCTGTTGTTTGTGTTATACATACCTGAACCACTGAGTCCAGTAATCCAAATTACACAACCTTTTTGTTTAAGCAATTCCTGCCTGTCACTCTTTTCTACAGAACATTTATGCCATAGAATATTGGTCGAATTTCCAACTGTTGACATCTTGGGCGTACTTTTACCTAGTCAAAAGTTATTCGACGTCATTAGAATATAAACAAAAATCATTCTCCCTCCGTAAGAAAATTTAAACATCAGAAGAACAGAAGAATATCGGGGAAACCATCACAATCTGTTGTCAACACATCATCGATAGCATTGCAACCGCCATTGATGTCCGACGTCGTTTCGGAAGCATCCATTGCCTTTATAGGCTCCAGAAAATTCGATCTCACCTTTACACCGCAAATTCCCAATCTTTTACTCTTACAATTCAATACCGACACATTCACCTGCCTCAGCTTCGCACTTGATGCCTTGGAAAAGTCCAAATCTGACGATTTACACAAACTTGGCGATCGAATTCCAACTGAGGCCATTTTTTATTTACCAAATTCAAATACTTAATAATTCAGAACACAACTCTAAAAATTATAACTAAGAAAAATTGTCTACAATATTTGAAGAAGACAATGTAAGAAAGCGCGAAAGGGGCGAGACAGAGATTTGGGTTGGACATTGAAATAGAGGTGGGTTTAAATTGGTAATAGGCACTGAGATTCCTAAATGCAGATTCCAGGGGCCATTAGACGTCAGAACATCAGTAAAGGCTGTAGGCTCGGGATTCGACGGTGGAGACGTTTTTACCATCTTTCGGTGTTTTCTTAGAGAGTTAATTTCACTAATCGTGACTAAAGTAGGTACAAATTTTTAAATTGGTCACTAAAGTTATTTTAACTCATTTAATCACTAAGCCCCTTTTCATGGTCACGAGTCAATGTTAAACTTGCAACACATTTAATCACAAAGCCCCTTCACGTAGGGACTAGTCCATGTTAAACATTCGTTGCATATTATTATGAAATATTTTATAAGTATTATAAAAGTAATATTTGAATATGCGTAAATATTAATTAATTTAGAATTAATACCTGAAAATATCTACGTGACAATGAATATTGAATAATTTATTTAATTTTCAATTAAGTAATACTGGATGTCAATTAGTATAGATGAACGTGAATAATGAAATGTATTTTTGAATGTGAAATTATAATTAACTAATAATTAGAATCAATAATACTGGAATGCATAAATGAAGATGAATATTAATTAACTAAATGAATGTATATAGGTGAAATGTACATGTACATTGATGGTAATTAAATTGTTAAATAAATTAAATTCATATTGAAAAGGAAAAGTAATGTATTATTAAAATAATTGAATTATAGTTAGGCTAAGATCGTTCAAAAAATGATTCTCACTTGATGTGATATTCAATTCCAATTAATTAAAACTGAATGTTAATTAGCATACGTAGATGTGAATAATGAAATGCGTTATTGAATGTGAAATTCTGGTTAACATATAATTAGAACAATCATGCTTGATGTATAATATTCTTGACAATATTGTTGACAACATGCCACGTGACATGTTGTCATTAAACAGTTTAAAAAATATTTTATCTTTTCAACCAAGACTTTTTTTTGCCATCTACAACATTTTCAACAATGTTGTTAAAAAAAAAAAAAACTGTACAAATAGATTTATTCTAATTAGAATCACATAGCGTTAGCGGAGTGGTAAACTTCGCAGCAGAAACAGTCTTTTACTTTATTACGGAAAAATCGCNTTCTAATTAGAATCACATAGCGTTAGCGGAGTGGTAAACTTCGCAGCAGAAACAGTCTTTTACTTTATTACGGAAAAATCGCGAAATAACACTAAAATGAACAAATAAATATAAATATTAATTAAATGAATGTGAAGGTTAATTGATAATTAATGATAGGGAATTCATACATTAATGAAAACACACAAGTGAAATAAATATGTCAGATGCACATATACATTGATGGTAGGTAACTAACTGGCTAAATAAATTAAATATATATTGAAAAACGAAAAGTAAGGTATAATTAAAATAACTAAATTCTAGCAAGATTAGAATCGTCCAAAAAATGATTTTCACTTAATATGATATTTAATATATTATAGATTAAAATGTAAATTTTAATTGAAATTAAAACCACAATTAATTTTAATTTTAATTAAAACCAACAATTAATTAATTTCATGGAATCCACAACTTTTCAACAACATATTTCAAACAATTTTTATCGAAAATTATTAAAAACCAGATTTTAATCTCCACCAAATAGGGACTAAAGTTTATAACAGTTTCACCATTGTTGCTGGTTAGAAAACTTGATGTATTATAATGTGTTGTCCATTAAGATCTAAGTTGAACCCCTACATGCGTCGTTTGAATTTCCTCAATTCTTATAACTACTCTAAAATAGAAACGGAGATCAGAATTTCACATTTTTCACTTATATTATTGTAGGTTCAAGTTGATGTTAATTTAGATGAAAGATAGACTTTGGTGTTTATTTCTCCAACAATGGTGAGTTTAGTCGAATTAATCAAGTTTACCTAAGTGAATTAACAAATGTTACTCCAGATTAGCACCTGACATGTGACACTCTAGAATTAACAAAGTGCATTCTATGAGATTATAAGATGTGCACAATTTTTTTTATTTTTTATAGCCTTTTTAGACTTTAATGTATGGGATTTCAAGCCAATCGTTCAAGTCGTCCATCGTTAGCCACGAGAGCTTGCTCGCACTCGCTTGTGGGGCAAGCCGAGCGTGTAGTGGATTGCTTTGCAAAATATAGGCTCATCTCGCCAATTTTTTTTTTTAGTGAAAATTGCATTTGACACACAATTTGTTAAAATTTGGAGTTCCATCTTACATAGTCAACATTTTAAGAGGAGTATCCCAAAATCTTTATTAATTGGTCTGTATGAACATCATCTATTGATGTGAGATATATATCCCATAACACGTCCCCACAAGATGGTGGCTCATTCGAGTAGACCAATCTTGAAATTCACGTGCTCATTTTATAGTCTTAACGGGATCAAATCGCTCGTTGGAAAGAATATTGATGAGATTTTATCTTTAGGAGATCAGAATTTCACATTTTTCACTTATATTATTGTAGGTTCAAGTTGATGTCAATTTAGATGAAAGATAGACTTGGTGTTTATTTCTCCAACAATGGTGAGTTTAGTCGAATTAATCGAGTTTACCTAAGTGAATTAACAAATGTTACTCCAGATTAGCACCTGACATGTGACACTCTAGAATTAACAAAGTGCATTCTATGAGATTATAAGATGTGCACAATTTTTTTATTTTTTATAGCCTTTTTAGACTTTAATGTATGGGATTTAAACGGGTATAGCCAATCGTTCAAGTCGTCCATCGTTAGCCACGAGAGCTTGCTCGCACTCGCTTGTGGGGCAAGCCGAGCGTGTACTGGATTGCTTTGCAAAATATAGGCTCATCTCGCCAATTTTTTTTTTTTAGTGAAAATTGCATTTGACGCACAATTTGTTAAGATTTGGGATTCCATCTTACAAGGTCAACATTTTAAGAGGAGTATCCCAAAATCTTTATTAATTGGTCTGTGTGAACATCATCTATTGATGTGAGATATATATCCCATAACACGTCCCCGCAAGATGGTGGCTCATTTGAGTAGACCAAATCTTGAAATTCACGTGCTCATTTTAGAGTCTTAATGGGATCAAATCGCTCGTTGGAGCATAATGGACTCTGATACCATGTTAAGATTTGGGGTTCCATCTTTTTGACATTTTAAGAGGAGTAGCCCAAGTAGAAATAGTTAACCAGACACAGTTCATCATCTATCAATGTGGGATGTATATCTCTTAACACAATTTACGTCAGCTTGCACGAGTATTTTGCTGCTCAATTTTCGCTAGTGAGGCTCACAAGTATCTCGTCCCACTTAACAGTTCTATTTCAGCCCGTGCCGATTGGCTTGTTTTTTTTAATAATGGAGTTGGTGGACGGACAAAATTCCAACCTGGACAGAGCAATTTGAAGGAGCAGATATTGGAAATTGATTAAATCTAATACCTTTAGGAAAACAGTCGGGTGTGGATGAAAAGAACCCCAACGGGGTGAAATAGACATTAAACAGTAAACTCCCAAGCAATGGGAGGAGACAGGTTTGTGACCACATGCCTGTTGAAGAATTGATCTATGACTCCTAGGCACTGGCTTAGTCAAGAGTGGCTTCTTTGAGCATGATTAATGCTCCTTTAATTTCTTGCTTTTATAGCTTAAGATCAAGGTCCAGGCTCTAATCCTGCCGTGAGTGGTATGGAAGAGAGCATGTTTAAAGCAACTTTAATTGACATAATTGAGGGATTAGCTGATGATGCCATTTTAACTCTTTGATGATCTACATTTTTCAGAAATCTTTTTTATAATTATTAAATTTCGAAAATTTACTAACATATTTGGATTAAAAATCAAAATAATTTCAAATTTTCATTTAATACAAAAAGAAGTATTGAATACTTGTCAAACTCCAATGAGAGGGGGATTACCCGCCTGACCAGGTAAACAGAGAGCAGGACGGGACATGGTCATTGTCCCGAAACGAATACGAGAAATATAGTCCCCGCTCAACTACCCACCTTTTTAAAGTTAATTTCAAATTTAAATTTTTTATTAAACAAAAATAAAAATTTTATCATTATTTTTAAAGAGAACATAAGTTGATCTTAACAAATTGGAAAAAAAAAATATTTACTAACTAAAAATATAAAAAAATAAAAGCAAAAAATAAAATAAAAAGAGAAAATAAACAAGGTGATAAATAGAGCGGGGGATTTGCCCCGCCCCATCCGATCCCGATTCTCGCCTCAAACTCGTCCTGCTTTAATCAAGTATTGAGACGGGATAAGGTGACAAAAATACCTAACGGAACAAGTGTGGAAATGACCGACCTGTTCTGTACCCGTCTCATTGTCATCCCCATCCACCCCTACATTTTCATACAATTTGATGTTTAACTATCATTAATAACATATTCAAGGATGCAATTAGACAAGTGGGGATAATTCTAGCGAAGCCATTTATTCAAAACGAATAATGCTATTTGTAGTCATCTGTGACCACATATTACGCATATACTTGGTTCAATTAAAAAAATTGATAACAATTTAAATTAAAGTCAATAATTAATTTAATCACACATTTTATGGTACTCACAACTTTTTAATTACACATTTCATCAATTTTTATTAAAATATACTAAAAATTTGTTTTTTTTTTTAAATCTAAATCAAAGGGGGACTAAATAATTAGTCCAATTAAATAGAGACGCAAAACGTATGTCATTGGAACTATGATTAAATATCATCTAAATAATATAATGATACCCTATAGCAATTGACTTTGCATATAATATATTTTTTATAGAGGAAATTACACTCATTCATATTTTTTAAGATCCAATTTCAAAAATCATATCCAAAGTTTGTTTATTCAAAAATCAGGT
>CAIGRM010197167.1:0-11504 GCA_903798335.1 Fraxinus albicans
TTTCTTTATTTTTGTCTCTATTTTCAAGATTATTATGGAATGTTAAACGGAAATATTACATTTTTAATACCATTTCAAAGTACCACAACTAGAAGTTCCTTATCAGTGGTGGCGTAGTTTAGCCGTGCATCATTCAATATCTTGCTTACATAATAGATCACATTAAAATTTTATCTTGTCGTTGCCCCAATATTGCTCACACTGCGTAGTCACTTGCATCACACATTAGTTCAAATGACAAACTCCAATCTGGTGCAATTATTACTCGTACTGAAATCAACTTCTCTTTTAGAGTATTGAAAGTTAATAAACACTCTTCAGAGAAGTTGAAAGAAACATCTTTGACTAGCAGATTGTAGAATGGTTTAGTGATCTTAGAGATATCTTTGATGAAGTGACGATAAAATTTGGTGTCACCAAGGAAACTGTGAATACCTTTAACTAAAGTTGGTGGTGGTGATTTCTCAATAACTTGAATCTTTGCCTTGTCCACTTCAATCCCCTTAGCTGAAATTAGATGTCCTAACATGGTACCTTATTATAACATGAAGTGACACCTTTCCCAGTTTAGTACCAAATAAGTTTCCTTACATTGCCGCAAGACCAATTTTTAGTGCTTTAGGCACTCATCAAATGAAGAACTGAAGAGTGAAAAATCATCCGTAAAGACTTCTATGGATTTTTCCACCATATCAAATAAAATTGCCATCATACATCGCTGAAATGTAGTAGGGGCATCGAATAGAACAGATGGCATCCTATGATAAGCAAATGTGCCGTAGGGACGGGTAAAAGTTGTTTTCTCTTGATCCTCGGGCAGGATCGAAATTGGATTATAACCGGAGTATCCATTAAGAAAGCAATAATGGGATTGACCTAGCAACCTCTCCAACAACTTATAAATAAATGGAAATAGAATCGATCCTTCCGAGTAGTAGTAGGGATTGCAAAAAAGCTCGTCGGCTATAGTGGCCCGGGCTCGGCCCAAAAAAAGTCCGAGGCGGGCTCGACGTCGAGCCCCATTTTGGGGCGTCAGCTCGAGCCTGGCCGGCCCTTGCCACAAGCTTGCCCTTTTTTTTCAAAAAAATGAAATTAAAACTAAAAATTAGCTGCCTACTTGCTGTAGCTGCTTGCATTGCAAGCAACTAAAATTTAGCTGCCTACTGCATCTTTAAAACAAATATGAAATTAAAACTAAAAATTAGCTGCCTGCTGCAAAAAACATTAGTTGCTTGTAGCAAGCAGCAGCTATCTTAAAAAAAAAAAAAAAAAACTCAACCCGGCTCGGCCCGCTAAGGCTCGAGCCGAAAGCTCAGGCCGAGCCTCATTTTTTTGGTCGAGCTTTTGCTTTGCTCGGCTTGGCTTGGGCCCCAAAAAAGATCGGACCTGTTTTGCTCGAGCCGAGACTCTATTTGAGATAGGATATATTATCTCTGCATCCAAAAGTTTCGCTGTCTATAATTGGTTAAAAATTATCCTCCATGAGAATTTTATACATGCGAAAGGTATGGTTGATCCCTCTGATGTCAACAATAGACCACCAATATCTGTTTTATTTTTTCCGAGTACTTGTACTAGTCTCTTCTTTTTCAAGCTTACTGATGGAATTTAAAATAATGATAGGCAATGTGGATGATTCTCCCAAGTAGGTATAACAAAGATAAGATAGCAATTACTTGAGCTTTAACTTAGGAGGCAACTAAATTGATGGCAAAGGCTTTGTACGACCCGTACCTAACTCCTCAAAGTATGGTATGCGTCTGTATGGAGGATTAACTTCAAGACATCTTGCACATGTCTCAATCTCCTTAGAATCAGAATGAGTGGATTGAGAATGTGCAATGCATGCCTCATATGGATCAAATGGATTATGCAACTGGAACATGTTATAAACTACTTTGTTAATCACATTGATCTGAAAGCAACTACCTGACTCAGTTGGATATTTCATGGCCTTGAATACATTGAATGCAACATGCTCTTCATCAAGCCTCGAAATCAGTTGACCTTTTTGCACATCAATAAGAGCTCCGGTAACTAAAAATAATCTATCCAAAATAAGTAGAATCTTTATCCATGTCAAGAATACGAAATTCAGCTGGGAAGATGAATTTGTCTACTTTCACCAAGATATCTTCAACAATTTCTCATGGGTGCGTGATAGATCGGTTAGCTAGCCGTAATGTCACTGTAGTTACTTTAGCTTTCACCAAGCTTAGTTTCCTGAAAACAGACGGTGGCATCAAGTTAGTACTTGCACCTGGATCATATAAAACTTTTTTAAAATAATAATCACCTATAGTGCAGGGTACAATGAAACTCTTTAGATCTTTTAATCTGGGAGGTAGCTTATTTTGTATTCTAGCACTACACTCAGTCAACATCACTGTTTCATATTCATCCAACTTGTATTCATTAGATAAAATATCCTTCAAGAATCTGGCATAAGTACTGCTTGTCTAACTTGTGTTTTTCTAGCATGAAGAAATGGAATCGGAGGCTCGCATGGTTTGATAAGAGCAGTGTATCTAAACTCTCTTTGGCAGATATATATGTTGTTTGTTCAGTCTGTTTCACATGCTCCTCATCAGTAGAGGGTACTTTTTTCTTTTATTTGCAACTGGTCTCTCAACATGAATCTCAGGTAACTGGACCCCAATCCTGGTAGTAATTGCTTTGACATGTTCCTTGGGGCTAACCTCTGTATTGCTTGGAAATGTACTTGGTGCTCTTCCTAATATAGCGTGTGCCATATGTCCCATTTGAGTCTCCATGTTTTTAATTGCATCACTTTGGTTCTGAAAAGTTGTCTTAGAATTTCTCATGAATTGATTATTATCCTCCATGTACTGATTTGTCTTTTCCATGAATTTACCAAACATCTCTTCCAAAGAAGTTCTCTTCTCTGCTTGCTGAAACTGAGAACCTTGTGCCCTATCAAGATTGTGACTACTCCAAGAAAAATTTGGATACATCCTCCAACAAGGATTGTAGGTGTTAGAATATGGATTATTTTGTTGGCGTTGACCCCCTTGTACATAGTCAACTTGTTCCGTGTCTTGTGCAAGAATTGGGCAGTTTGCTTTGCTGTGCTGTGATTTGTCCCACTTTCTTCACAATTTTCACGCTTGGCTTGTAGTACATTGTCTGACTGTAACATGCTCTCAACATTATGAATCAAAGAGTCAAATTTTGCAGATAATGTTGTATAAGTGTCCACCTCATACACTCTAGGGCCTTCCTATGAACAACTCACTCAGAAGCCAACATGGTTGTGGTAGTAGCCACTTTATCAAACAATTCCAAGGTTTCATCAATTGTTTTTGTAGATAAGGATCCATTGGATGAAGAGTCAACCATGCTTTTGTAGGATGGAATTAGACTTGCATAAAAATATTGGACTTGAAATGCTTTACTAATGTTGTGATGGGAAAACTTTCGAAGCAAATTATTAAGTCTGTTCCAAGCTTCATCAATGGATTCGATTTTCCTCTACCAAAATATGGATATGTCATGCTTCAACTTTGCAATCTTCGCCGATGGGAATAATATGGTATAGATTTTTTTAGCCAAATCATTCCAAGTAGTGATATTGGCAATAAGCTGTCAATCTAACCATTCAAAGGCTCTATCACGTAGAATATGTATGAATAATCTTAATTTGATAGCATCATCTGAAACCCCTTAATATTTAAAGTGTTGACACATCACCTAAAATTGAGAGGCACGTGTGTGGATTTTCATCAGCCCTGCCATAGGATTGATGTACATTTTGGAATAAATAGATGATATTGGTGTTTAGTTGAAAGTTCGGCAGTGCTTCCCTTACTTCTCTTTGCCTACGGTGAAAGGTGCGTTCAATTTTCAAATCAACTAATATCAGTTAACCATTTCCCGAATTTTGCATAAAATGCTTGAAAGAGAGAAAATAGAAGCATTAAAATAAATTGATAAAGAAAAATAAAACAAGAGCAAAAAAGTTCAAATTAGTGCCAAAATAGATGAAATTAAACTCAAATACAATCCCTGACAACGGTACCAAAAACTTGTCACGAAAATATTATTCTTTTAAATTGCCGTAAGTGTATGGTTCGTTAACAAGTAGTAAAATTGATTTTGAGTCCAAGTATCGTTCCCACAGATATTGTATTAGTTCAAATTCAAATTAACTTAGTCTTAACTGAAACCATTGAAATTGTGATTTTTTCCTATAAATTAGATAATTTATTTATGAATGCAAGACCTCATTGAATTAAAATAAATGTAAGATTATAACTAAATACAAATCTTATATAAGTATGATGATGAAAGATTTACTAGGATCCCGAATCCCATTGTATCAATCATCTTTAACCTTAAACCTTATAAACTTAACAACACAATTCAGTTATGAAAATAAATAATCTTAATTTGTTTAATAATCTCTTTCGAGTAGAATTAAAACTATTTTTACTTGTGACCCGATTATATTTTTATGACGAATGCGAATATATAAAAATGCATTAATGGATTTATAAATACTAAAAGATCACGCAAAGTATAGCAGTATATTTTTATTCATTATCGAGCTCTATGACAATTGACACTATGTCTAAATTATTTCCAATCTTTTGAGTGTAAAATAATCCACAAAACTCATACAACCATTGCGCATATAATTGTAGAGAAAAATAAATTTATGGCAATCATTCAAGAATTGAAAACGTACTTTGAATGTATTCCTTCACTCAATGTCCCTAAAACAATTATCGATTTGTAAGAAATCTAGACTATAATGGAAAGTTACCTCTTTGAATATATACGGAGCACACGTAATTTCAACTCACGCTCTTCTTGGGTGTTAGTTTCCTTAAATTCCATATCAGCCAGCAACTGCTTAGCATCATTATCATATTTGTTATCCCATTAAAATTAGACTAACCGAGGTGCCTAAAGAGGTACAACCGAGGCTTCCCAAATGGCTAGCCGAGGTGCTAATCGGGTCCATACTGAGGCCGATGTCCATGCTGAGGCACTGCCTCATGGACTAAGCTCTACAACATTGAACTGAACCACTGCCTAAGGAAATGAATAAATGAGCTGAGGCTCTCCATTTAGAGAACCACCTCAAAGATCTCTCTGAGGCTCTCAACTCTTCCGAAGTTTACGTACCCAACGCTGTCTCTTATAATAGATTTGAAGATCTTTTAGAAGTGATTGATGTGACGTCTGTAATAAAGTTTTGACAGTGTATTAGCCTATTGTATAGAGCGGCTGATCCCTTATCAATGCACTAATTACATGAATGGACAATGATATGACGTCCCAACAAAGGAGATAAGGCCACGTGGTTCTGATCCAATGGCCACCACCTCGACCAAGACAACATAAATAGGCTCTCTTTATAAAGAAAAGGGTTGGGATCTTTGTAATCATACAATAAAGCACAAAAATGTACCTTCACTCTCGTGAAACATAGAGAGATGGAAGAATATTTACACATATTATTCTTTACATATTTTGAAAACACAATAGCAAATATATCAAGATTCCAACACAAAACACCATTTTATTATATCTATCATTCTACATATTCCACTATAAAAGAGAGATTTATTCTTGATTATCTTGGCTTTGCGATCATTGATAGCATGGTTGCCTTCAAATAGAACCGTCGGTGCCCGTACGTTTTTGTCTCTCGCCGGAAAGTGCCTCTCCCGTCCATTCCAACCAGGCTACCATTCCCGTTTCGGTAGAAACGCGCTGAATCCGTACTTGATGTGGCGAGAGTGGGCTCGGTATCTGTTCAGCTCATTTTTGGGGTCAACATATTGGCGCCATCTGTGGGAATCCATACATTTAACCATGAGAGTCCTGTGGAAAGAAGCCAATTGGAAGTGAAGTGGAAGGAATTTTCTAACCCTTGAAGAAAGAACAAATGGAAGCCCCAAGAAAAAACACTTGGAGAAGAGGTCAATACTTAGAGTACTAATATTCCATGAAAGATTGAATATGCAAAGATAGAAATTCATTTGTAAGACCTCCTGAAAAGGGGAGGCCATTGAAGAAGTGGCTTTAATAAGATGATCCCCTGAAAATGGGAGGCCATTAAAGAAGTGGCCTTAATAAGATGACCCCCTGAAAAGGGGAGACCATTGAAGAAGTGGCTTTAATAACATGGCCCCCTGAAAATGGGAGGGCATTGAAGAAGTGGCTTTAATAAGATGATCCCCCGAAAAAGGGAAGCCGCCGAAGAAGTGGATGACCCCTAAAAGCTTCAGCAAATTAGCGAGCACGGGCCTCATCTTGCTTATGCTTCAGCACTTCAGCAAGCAAGGCCTCATCTTGCTTATACTTCAGTAAGCAAGGACCTTATCTTGCTTATGCTTCAGCACTTCAACAACAAGTGCCTCATCCTTCAACACTTCACGATAAAGTGTCTCATCCTTCATCACTTTATCAACAAGTGCCTCATCCTTTACTTTGGGACAAAGTGCCTCATCCTTCAGCACTTCATCAACAAGTGCCTCATCCTTCAACACTTCGGGATAGAGTGCCTCATCCTTCAGCACAATATCAACAAGTGCCTCATCCTTTAGCACTTCAGGACAAAGTGCATCATCCTTCAGCACTTCATCAACAAGTGCCTCATCCTTCAGCACTTTGAGAGAAAGTGCCTCATCCTTCAGCACTTAGGGACAAAGTGCCTCATCCTTCAGCACACTTCGGGACAAAGTGCATCATTCTTCAGCACTTTGGGACAAAGTACCTCATCGTTCAGCACTTCATCAACAAGTGCCTCATCATTCAGCACTTCATCAACAAATGCCTCATCCTTCAACACTTCGGGAAAAAGTGCCTCATCCTTCAGCACTTCATCAACAAGTGCCTCATCCTTCAACACTTTGGGACAAAGTGCATCATGCTTCAACACTTCATGACAAAGTGCCTCATCCTTTAGTACTTCGGGACAAAGTGCCTCATCCTTCAACACTTCATCAACAAGTGCCTCATCCTTCAACACTTCGGGACAAAGTGCCTCATCGTTGTCTATGCTTCAGGAAGCAGGGGCCTCATCCTTGCCTATGCTTCAACAAGCAAATGCCTCATCCTTGCCTATACTTCAGCATTTCAGCATGCAAAGGCCTCATTCCTTGAAACGGAAGAGGCACTATCGTAAAGACCTCATTCCTAAAGGAAGAGGTATTATCTTGAAAACCTCTTTCCTTGAAAAAGGAAGAGACACTATCTGGAAAACCTCTAAGAGAGCATTTTATTATCTGAAGCTCTAAGAGAGCATCTTATTATCCAAAACTCTAAGAAAGCATGAAGCTCTAAGAGAGCATTTTATTGTTATCCAAAGCTCTAAGAGAGCATTTATTATCTGAAACTCTAAGAGAGCATTTTATTTTTTAAAGCTCTAAGAGTGCATTTTATTATCTGAAGCTCGAAGAGAGCGTCTTATTATCAGAAGCTCTAAGAGAGCATTTTATTATCTGAAAATCTAAGAGAGCACTTTATTAACTGAAACTCTAAAAGAGCATTTTATTGTTATCCGAAGCTCTAAGAGAGCATTTTATTATCTGAATCTCTAAGAGAGCATTTTATTTTCTGAAACTCTAAGAGTGCATTTTATTATCTGAAGCTCTAAGAGAGCGTCTTATTATCAGAAGCTCTAAGAGAGCATTTTATTATCTGAAAAATCTAAGAGAGCATTTTATTAACTGAAACTCTAAGAGAGCATCTTATTATCAGAAGCTCTAAGAGAGCATTTTATTTTCTGAAGCTCTAAGAGAGCTTTTTATTATCTGAAGCTCTAAGAGAGCATCCTATTATCCAAAGCTCTAAGAGAGTATTTTATTATCTGAAGCTCTAAGAGAGCATTTTATTTTCTGAAACTCTAAGAGAGCATTTTATTATTCGAAGCTCAAAGAGAGCATCTTATTATCTGAAACTCTAAGAGAGCATCTTATTATCCGAAGCTCTAAGAGAGCATGAACCTCTAAGAGAGAATTTTATTATCTGAAGCTCTAAGAGAGTATCTTATTATCCGAAGTTCTAAGAGAGCATTTTATTTTCTGAAGCTCTAAGAGAACATTTTATTATTATCCGAATCTCTAAGAAAGCATGAAGCTCTAAGAGAGTATTTTATTATCTGAAACTCTAAAAGAGAATCTTATTTTCCGAAGCTCTAAGAGAGTCTCAACTCATATCAATTTCTACTAGAGTTTCAGCAACCTTCCTAGGATAGTTCCAAAAGGTAAAGAAAACTACCAATAAAAACACTTCTGACATCACCTGCAAAGGGTTTGCATGAATCAGATATGTTTCCAACTATAGGGATATGGTAAAAGACCATCCCCCTGCGCAAACATTTTATCTCAATTTTACTTTCAAATCCATGCATTATATAAATAATCATGCCTAGACTTGGGAGACTAATGTTATCCCATTAAAATGAGACTAGCGAGGTGCCTAAAAAGGTACAATCGAGGCTTCCCAAATGGCCAGCTGAGGTGCCAACCGAGGTCCATGCTGAGGCCGAGGTCCATACTGAGGCCGATGTCCATGCTGAGGCACTGCCTCAAGGACGAAGCTCTACAACCTTGAGCTGAACCACTACCTAAGGAAACAAAGAAATGAGCTGAGGCTCTCTACCTAGAGAACTACCTCAAAGATCTCTCCGAGGCTCTCAACTCTTCCGAAGTTCACGAAGCCAACGTTGTCTCTTATAATAGATTTGAAGATCTTTTAGAAGTGGTTGATGTGACATCTGTAATAAAGTTTTGACAATGTGTCGCCTATTGTATAGAGTGGCTGACCCCTTATCAATGCATTAATTGCATGAATGGACTTATGTGACGTCCCAACAAAGGTGATGAGGCCATGTTCTGATCCAATGGTCACCACCTCGGCCAAGACAGCATAAATAGGCTCCCTTGTAAAGAAAAAGTGCTGGGATCTTTGTAATCATACAATAAAGCAAAAAAATATATCTTCACTCCCTTGAAACATAGAGAGATGGAAGAGGATTTATACATATTGTTCTTTACATATTTTGTAAACACAATAGCAAATATATCAAGATTCCAACACAAAACACCATTTTATTATATCTATCCTTCTATAAATTCCACTATAAAGGAGAGATTTATTCTTGATTATCTTGGCTTTGAGATCATTGATAGCATGGTATCCTTCAAATAGAACCGTCTGTGCCCGAACATTTTCGTCTCTCGTCGGAAAGTGCCTCCTGCGTCCATTCCAACCAGGCTACCATTTCCGTTTCAATAGAAATGCACCAGATCCATACTTGACGTGGCGAGAGTGGGCCCGGTATCTGTTGAGCTCATTTTTTGGGGTCAACAATATTCAGTTTCGGGTTATAACCAAGTGCAACAAAGAAAGACCCTCATCCTCAGCATATTTAGGTTTCTTACTGCCAAAACTCCGGCCTGATAGATGATCTGAAAGAAATTAGAAAGTATATGATTGACAACTAAACAAATAGTTATAACTCTATCAAAATTCAATAACAGCATAAAACAAGAAAGAGATAGGGTACCATCTAGTTTTAGAGAATCAGGCTGTTCCTTGACCTGGACCATGTTGGATGCCTTTTTACTGTTTGTAGTTCCTGCAATATTTGTACTAATAAAATGACAATCTCTCTGTTGTAGAAGAAGTCAAGGACTATCAATGGGTCTAATCTCTTTATGCAATAACAATGGTGTGTTTGACCCCATTTTTATTAAAAAAAAAGGTATTTGTAATAGTGACTTATTAAAGAGTGTTTGATTAAACAACAGGAAAAAGTTTTGAATTTACATGTAAAATTATTTCATTGGGAGAATGTGTGGTAGAAATTGAATTTGGAGAAAAATAAGTTTTTAAAAAATGGGGATCAAACTAGGGCTTAGCCCTTGTTTGGTCCTCATTGTCTCCAAAATATATTTTTCTCACTTTTATTTTCAACAACACATTTTCAATAAAATAATATTATACGCAACCCCAAAACTTTTCCTTATTTTTTAGCTAAACATTTTCCATTAAAATACTATTCCAAAATACATTCTAAACAAAAAAAAAAGGGTTCAAATAGGCTCTTAATATCTGAACTAAAACAGGGCACAAAACTCATCGAGTTAGATAACCTGAATCCACGAATATTTATTTTATGATCTTCATATTTAGTTCGGACCCAGGTTGTGGATCTCAATTAATAAGAAAATGGATCCTAATCCAACAAGTCAACCAGGCATGCATACATGGTCACTAGTTAAATGAAAGTCTAATTACCTGTATTTGAAGCAGAAGGCAAACGACCTGAAGGACCATTTTTGTAGGAATCTTCAATTCTGAAAGTATATATAGACAATATCAGAACACATCAGAAGAAAAATACAACTGCTAAATAATCCAAAACAGCAATTATACTTGACTCTTGAGGGGGGAAATGAGGATTCCTCCTTCACTGGAAGTTCACCTGGCACAGAAATCCCAAGTACGAATCAATAACTACAAAAAAAATATTATATAAAGCATATTATACTATGTATAAAATTTTGATTGCCACAAGTTGTCAACTTAGAGTATCAGAGAGGCAGAGATAGCCAATGTGATGTACTATCAATTTGGAATAGTAATTATGAACCTCTGATATTCAATTATTACATTCAAAAAGTTTCGCTTTAAGAAGCAAAATCATTGTATCAAAAAATTAGACGAAGAATCGTGTGTTACATTAAGAGTGGTTGCACTCTCTTCACTTCACAAACCATCGAAATTACAAAGCTTTTTATAGGTTAAAACCAATAGGGTAGCTAAAATTCTACACAACTGAACATCCTAATCATACAATATTTTGGGTTAAGCAATAAATTGCAATCCACGGATCCACAAAGCAGGCTAGCTAATGTCACTCGATTGAAGTCAACCAAGAAATATTGCCCAACGGAGAGACAACAATATATGAAAGAACGTTTGGTGCTGGTCGATCGAAAAGTATAAAGGAAACCCTACTCGACCTCAACGTAGTCCAATCCAAATAAAATCTACTAAAATCCATACCACTACTCCTCTTTGTTATCATTGTCATTATTCTATCCTCCATGAAATCTAGTTTTTCTTGGGAGGTTGCGACTCATCATCTGAAATAGGTGGAGGTGCATCATCCCAGATGTACATCTCAGTAGGTACTCTATTGCCCTTGAGATATGCAAGTGCATCATCTCGGGCTTGCTCCCATTGTGTCGTTAGCTATGTGCAGAAGGCCTCATAGTCAATTTCCCGAGGTAAGGTGGGTATGGCAACTTTCCATAAATAATTGTAAGTGGACTTGGACATCTCTAACCATTCTTCTTGTATGGTATCAATAAGGAGGCAGATAGCCCGATGACCAATGACAATGTGGCATAGTTGTCAAAACTTATACCAAATGAACAGCGTTTAGTCATTTTCTTCTCTTTTTTTATTCTTAGTAATTTATTTATTCAAAATATTATTTATTTATTTATTTTAGAAAT
>CAIGRM010197180.1:0-12242 GCA_903798335.1 Fraxinus albicans
AAACTCGCATCATTTTCATGTTTGGCAGGGTCGCAAAACCGCTAGGGGAGTGGCTCTGGGTGGTTCCCACTTCTCCTTGTTCTTGTTCCTAACTCTTCCCCAAGTAGTTTCCCAATGTATGGAACTTTTCGCCCTACTCACCACTCTGATTCTTCTTGGGTAGGAAGAAGATAAGAAAAGGCGTAGCATTCTCTACCATTGAGGTCTATCTTCCTATCAGAAGAATCTGGGTGGCCAAACTTATTCCAATTTCGAGATCTCGGATCATATCGGTATATCATAGAATTCCAACTCACTATATATCTGATATCTCCCTCCTAGTCTTGTCAATTAAAACTACGTCATTGACAAATAATATTCATTAAGCGGCCCCCTGGTTCCATGGTCTGGTAAAGATGGAGTTCAGGTGCATAAGGATAGGTGGTGTCAGAAGTAGACGGGGGATGGGAATGAGGGAATTTCGAGTTTTTCTATTTTCCTAATCAAGTTTTATGTTGGTTCATAGTCTATTTAATTGTTATCGTTGGGAGAGAGTTCAGGTGCCGAACACTGGTTGAAGAATTCAAGATTTATCATTTACATGCAATCAAGGAACAATTTTTTGTTTATAGCTGTCAACTTTTTTTACATTTACCTCTCTTTTTGGTTTTTGGTTTCTCTCTTTTGGGTTCCCTGATACTTCATAACTTCATATGCTAAAAGAACCTCTTACTGTCAAGACTTCTGCTTATGTTTGGTGGTACAGCTGAATAGGCAATCTTGATCATTTTTGGGAGTAAACTGACTATAGATATTGTACTTTAGAAATTACCTTGTGGGTAAAAGAAAGGAACTTACAGGGCCCAAAACATGGAGGGTAAAATAACATGAACTACATATATTCAATTTGCACAAAAAATGTAAATCAGTAAGAATAATCGAAACTAAATGTAAGATACTATAACTTTCAGACATGAGCTTCAGTGACAACCAAGTTTAGTCTTGAATTCAGAACAATGAAAGGAAGTTTTGAATCATCCAATCACTAGAAGTTTTTAAAAATTGTGGAAGTAATAAAGAAGAAGCTTACAATTTCAGTTTTAGATACACCATTAACAGCATAAGCGTTACTCAGGCCAAAAATGATAACATTAACTGTACTTACGTCTCTCTCAATTGACACAAAGATAGATAATCGTACAGAGTTAAGATCTGCTGAAGCTGAACCTCATTCATAGACATGACCTACAAAAGCGGCAGCTAAACGGTATTAATCAATGAGATGTTTCTCAAAAGATAAGAAAAGAACTCATTGCTCAAAAATGCCTGTGAACAACAAACGAACCACCCGAGTGAAATCAACATTGATGGTATACTGCGGAGCATCTTTCTCGAGTTTCCCTGATCTGTTCACCTACAAAAGAAACACTACGATCTTTAGTAATTGAGAGATGAGAAACATCTAACAAATTATTCGATCTCTTATATCCTACCTATCTCACAGAGAAAATGAGAATCAAAACAAAAAGAATGTGCAAGACTGGAAAAGATGTTCTCTACAGCATTAGCACTGAAAGATATCCAATCAGACAGTTCAGCAGAAGATGAGAAAGCCAATTAATGTTCTATTGCTTTAGTGCTAAGCCAAAGTTATAGCCAAACGGGGGAGAGGACTTATTCATGTAGCCAACCCAAATACTATGATGGCTATGAAGTTCAGCAGAAGAGGAAAAGGCCAATTAATGTTTTAGTGCTTTAGTGCTAAGCCAAAAGTTATAGCCAAATGGGGGAAAGGACATATTCATGTAGCCAACCCAAATACTATGACGGCTATGACAGTTTAGGTTGTGGTTTTTTTCATGAACTTTGTCATTTTATGACAGTTCTAGATTCTCTGGCTTCCTAAGTATTCCTTTTCTTTCTATGGTTCTTTTCTTCGATTGAAGCTGTTTAATTATTTGCCTCTGATCCTACAATCATGAGTTCCTGGTCCCAAATCAAATTTATTGACCCAATTGTCATAGTCACTGTTTACTTCACTGTTCATCAACATTCTGCTATGATGAGTCTGAAGACTTGGACCAATCGATCAGTTACTGTTTATTCCACTGTTCAATATCGGTATAGCCAACCCCAAATTTATTGGGAAGAAAAGCTTAGTTTCTTGTTTGTCGTTGCCTCATTGGTGGTGATGCTAAGCCTCATATAATCCTGATCGCGACAGCGATAACAACTTACTTTTGACGAACTACGATGTACTTTTGCTGAAATTCTTATTGAACCTTTGTTTTTTTCCTTAGCAAAACATCAACACAGCCTCAATGAGTTTTGAGGCCCACCAAGGATTATTACTGTACCTTTCAGAAAAAAAGAAGGATTATTACTTAAGGAACTTACAAAGAAAGATAAGAACATAAAAAAACTTGATGCGTTCAAATTCTTTAAGCTTCTCCAAATCAGTTCTTACATTCGGAGATTTGTTCTAACTTATTGGATCAACCTGTTTGATACACCATTCATAAACTGATTCCATTAAATGTCGTTTAATTGGCTTACTAAATCCACTAATTCTTATAGTCTGAAACTTGATCATAAACCCAGCACTTTGGCCTTGGTATATATTGAACAGCCCCCCTCACCTTTCACCTTCTCTCAGCTATATGCTAACTTGAGACAACAATGTATGGGCACAAAATTCTACCACCCAAATCTCCTGTCCGATTTATCAGGCAACACATATCATGCACTAATTGTCCGCAAGTTAACATTTGTGAACAATATAACACAACCAGAATGTGCTTACCGACAGAGACACAGATACATCCAATGGATCTAACATAGAGATATCAATATCCTGTCGCTTGGACTCTGCAAGGCTCTCTGAACTCAAATCGTCAACACCTTGGAAAGTATTAAAATAAAATTCTAAACCCTGAACTTCAATCAGTTTGTTAACTTGACCCGCTCTAACTTTTGCAATAGAAGATCTGAAAAAAGATTACACATCAATCAAAAGATGAAAATTAGTAACTACAGAACTGGAAAGATAGAAATGGTGAAAATAATTTATATCGCATCAACTCTTGAAGCTTTCTACACAATATCTGAAAGTGATCAATTGTACAGGAAACATGTCATTTTCTAGATGACTGGTAAAGTATTCTAATCAACATATTAATATGAAATATGAAGGCTTTAATTCATCTATATGCCAAGTACTTGAAACAAAACTATATACACAAAATAGAAGTAAATTCAACATAAGGCTAAAGTACAAAAAAAAAAAAAATGTTGCATAGACAGAATAACCATCTTCTCTGTAAGTTTTAGGCGTTGTACATGGGAGGATTTTGTTCATTCATGATTCCAAAACGTAAAGGCACACCAACGTCTCGCATAAAGCCACAGAAAATAAAGTGATCTTGACATGACAAGAACTTCAACTAGACCATATAGCTAGATATGTATTGCTAAAGACATAAAAAATATCATTATACAAAATGAAGAATCAAGCCAGCTAAAAATTGGTTTCTTCGAGGCAAGGCTGTTTGTCCTTTTGTCGAGATCTTCACAGAATTACAATGGAGATAAAGGGCTATACTTAAATTGTTTTACGTTCTATTGCATGAAGGACATATTTTCATGCATAATTCATTTTTTTATATTTCAATGAAATTGAATCTCCTCCACTTGTCTATATGAATAAAATTTTGCATCCTTGGCAAAAGCAACAATAATATTACCATGTTACGAGTACAACAAAAAACCAGGGTCAAATTAGAGGTCCACATACTTGTCAATAAAACAGCAAAAGGTTTGTCTAGACAATGCAGACATTAGAAATGGATATAAACAAGCTACGTAAATAAAGTTTTGGAGGAAGTATACCCGACAGGATTTTGCTTCATAATTGTAAGACTTTCAAACTTTAAACCAAATGTGGTGATTGCCTGGAAAACATCAAACATAAAAGAGTACAATTGTTTGAAAAGAGTACAACTTTCAACAAATACATTTGTGGAAGAAAAAATATACATCATGACAACATGAGAGTAAAGGCTGGAATATCCGGGTTTTAAGGTTTCATTTCCTCCACTATTCCACCTAGATTTGTTGGAATATATCAGAATTTAACGCTTCATATTCTCCTTTATTCTCTCCCTCATCTGAGGAGTTATTTTTGTTGTATATTAAGCATGTTGTAAATGACAGGAGTGATTTTAGGTGATTGAAGCAATTTTAATCGAAATCTCTTCATAATAAACATAGCATAAACAATCTATCGAATTTGATAATTACCATTTAGGATTGCTACAACTTAAAGAAATTAACCTATAATTGTACCAATAGGAGACAAAAATATCAGATGCAAAGAGTTGTCAAAGACCTCTCGATTTTGTAGTCTTTAAAAAAGAAAGTTACAAACCACAGCAGCTCAGAAAGTGCTAAAATTTCAAGGTTCTGTAACATGCGCACTACTAAATGGCGCAAGCAAAACCACAGGAAGTACAATATCTAAGTCAAAGGCTGTTGAAGGCAAGGTGGACACAAAGGGAAAACTCTGAATAGAGGTTGATTTATTAGCACTCCACAACTGCCACATACAAATTTCATTAACATGAAAATAATATTTTCACTTCGTAGTTCCAAAAGAGGCCACATTTGTGGATTCCCAGAAAATTGATGCATAACTCTTATCAAAAAAATGCTACCAAACTTTCTAGCACATTTCAGAAGCCTAAACTTCACTCCAACTCAAGAAAATAAATTGACAAAAATTCATGAATAATCATGATATATTAATACTAATATCAGTGCCCAGAGAACGACCAAACTGCACAAATTCTTTGATGGAAGAAATACCGTTGCCATCAGTGTATCACGGTACAAGACATGGACATTTCTGATGGATACTTGGATGTTGTCAAGAATCTGGGAAGAGAGACAGAGAGAAGATTAAAAACAATATAACGACCGCAAGAACTTACAAATCTATATTTGTTTCTAGCCAATGTGGCATAGCTCAAGTGACAAATGGTCATTATTAATCTTCTAGGATTGTTCCCCATTGCAAGTTTGAACTATTTGAATAAGCTTACTAGTTTCTTCTCCCAGTTTAGTTGAGTTTCGGTACTGGATATATTTTGTGTCCTACTATCAGTTGCTTCTATTGATTAAATTTAGTTGTATAATCCTCCATTAAACTTTTCTTAATTTACACATATTGATTCACTCGAGATAGATAAATGAAATGCAGAAGAACATATATATTTCTAATAATAGAAAAGAAAAAATGTGAGGTATTAGTAATCAACATTGACCAGCTACCTTTGCGGTGATGTATGAAATAAATGATTTACCAGCCTGGTTGTCTGAAAAGAAATAAGCCGTTACATGAGCATCAATGAAAACAAGCAGTGAACGTTGAGAAGGAATTAAACTTCTATTGGATCAACTTCAAATCCAAATGGATGCAACCAAAACAAAACAATGAATGCAAAATTTCATCTGCAATAATCTAACTGCAACTTGGCCCACGATACGCATCTCAAATATAATTAACCTCACAAAAAAATCATTTTAAAGACCCTTATAAGAGTAATTTATATATTCTGACACAATTTCTTAATTATGCTTCTAATAGATTCCCGATTTTTCACTTGAATCAGTGAAATGTTAACGATGATTTGCAAAGAAAATCTATCTATTTATTGAAGATTTGTTTGAACCCCATTTTTCAGAAGAATAGGTTTTGTAATAATTTTTTTTTTTTTTTGAGAATGTGTGGTTAAAAAGTATGGAAAATTTTTGGGTTTAAGTAAAAAATTATTTTATATGGAGGTGTGTGGTTGAAAATAGAAGCTTGTTTGGGAGGAATTAAAATTGAAAAACTAGCCGTTATTGTTGACTTTTATTAGACAAGTGGGACCCAATAACAGCTATATTTTCAATTTTAATTGGATTAAAATCCCTCCCAAACAAGCTCTAAGTTTGGAGAAAAATGAATTTTTAAAGAATGGGGCTCAAACAGGGGCTAAGTTTTGCTTCTCATAAAAAGGTCCCTAGGCACATTACCAGCAGAACTGAAGCACTGCTTCCCCTGACTACGAAGTTCACGAAAGAGAGATACTAACAACTTGTTGACAAATTCTAAAGGGACATTCACTAGAATACAGTTCTGATGATGTTGACAATTTTAAAAAATGACAAAACAAAACAAAACAAAACACACAAATTGCTCAAGCGTAGAAAAGTCAAAATTTGGCTCTTTTGCGTATAACACAAGTTCACTCACAATTTGCATTTACGTTTCAAACAAGATGGTGATGGGTGATGATCACAAGTACATAAAGAACAATTGAACTACTTACCACATACACGTCTCGATAACTTAGCAAGTTCTGCAGCAGCAAGTTTAGCCTTTTTGCTAGCAAATTCTCTTCTTTCAACAGCATCCATGCACCACTACCTCAAATAGAAATAAAATAGGCCGATAGCTCAACAGATAAAGGAATAAACAGGAGAAGGAATTGCATTACAGAGACTCTGAATTAGTTGCTTCAGTTATGGGAAACGTAGTAATTTACAAAGATGTTTCAAATTACAACAATCCTGCAGATATATAATCTATATCAACTAAACAACTTATCACATCCGAAGAGAAGCCCAATCAATAGAGCTGTTAAGCTAATCCATGAAAAGTAATTCCAGATCTAGATGAGTCAAGTTTCACTGCTCAACGATACTATTCTTCAACTACAGTGCACTATCCAAGTTCCTGTACATATTCCCGTCGTGAAGGGATCACTTTACCTAGCCCAGTAAGGTGTTAGGTTGATTTGATCTACTAAGTTTGTCATTAGAGGTAGTTCAGGATTTGTTTCCGTTAATGGATTCAGTGGCGAATTTGTTTATATGATCTTTGGTTGATGTTAGGGTTTGATTGTTCGCTTATTCACTGGTTGATGGTTTTTGGTTAATGTTTGCTTTGTAGGAAGATGTTCTGGTTGATGACCCTAGTGATGGAGAGATTCTTTGAATACAGCAATTGCAACTATATGAATCATGTCTATATAACTAAAACATCATTGTTCCAAAGTTCCATTAGCACCAGAATAATTTCACATTCAATAATAACAAAACAAACTTACCTCTTCATCATCCCGGTTGCAGGCACATACATACACATCCTCTAAAATGATTATGATGGGATCCCAGCCAAGTTTTTTCCATGGAATTTTGATGCTCAACTTCCCAACCCGACCTAAAAACCAAAACCATGAATTCATTACAAGAAAAATACGCAATATAAGGGGTAAAGATAAAGAGGAAAAAGATAATAAAGAGAATGTCCAAGTTTTTTTTATGAAGAACAAAGGAAACAAGCAATGACTCAGACCAAAACTACGACCTCAAATATGAAAGAACGGACATTTCAACTAGCTATACCTTGAATTGAAACTAGTGAAAAAACATATTAGTAGAATTCAAATGCAGAAAACTGCTAGCACACTTGGTTGATTTCTCACATCCTCATGAGAAAAAAAAATTTAAACACACATTTTAGAGTAGGAAATTAGTATTCATGGTTTTCCCAATTCAGAAGAGACAAACGAAGCTATTTTAACTGGTAATGATCTCATCAGGAAAAAGACCTTATGGCAATTGCAGCTACCTCTGAAATCAGGAAGGGCAAAAAAACCAGAGTTTTGTTTGTTTCCTGTTCGAAGGGATCAAATGAATTTTTGGGAAGCTGAAGTGTTTTCCAAAGAAGATGGAGGGGGTTAAATTGGGTAATGGTCCCATATGCCTGTGTGTGTTGTGCAACAGATTAAAGTGGCAAGTTCTCGATGGATAGATCAGTTGGTTATTTGCTCAAAGCAGTTTTTCTCTTATTGCATGTTTCATGTTTGCATATCTAGCTCCCATCCAAAGGGCCCTTTTCCTTGCATTGATTTTTCTACAGGTATGTATCATTTTTAGATGAAAGTAATAGCGAAACTTTTGGAAATATGTACTGCTGCACCCTCTTTAATGCCCCACATTCTCCATCAAACTACTATTCCAAAATGTATTTTACACTAAAAATAGGGGTCAAACAGGCTCTTAAACATCCTGAAATAAAGACAAAGACGTACCACCATGGTGATCAATGCTTCAGCAATGTCAATCTTAAGTTTAATGTGGCTGAAGCTTAATCCCTAATTCCCAGTAAGACTCTCTTCCTTCCACACTCAACTGTAAAGTCAGTAGCTTTACTCTTGAGAGCTGGAAATGACCTATGCCTATCACTAGAATTGTTTGAAGCATTGGAGATAAGTGTCTCATTTAATTGTGTTCTCAAATAGGTTACACCTGCAAAATATTTAAAAATATATATATCCACTTCACTTCGATCATTTCAAGCGAGAAGTTGCATTATTTCTAGTGTGAAAGCATTTGTGAAATTCTTGTAATAAGAATTATGTAATATATAAGAACGATATTGGAATAATCTTAATTTGCACATATTGAATAATAATTGATTGTGATGAAAAAGTGTACAATGCCTCTATATTTATAGGTGAAATTATTCCCTAATCCTATTGATATAAGAGAACTTCATTCTAAAAGAAAATAAATTAAAATCTTAATCTAAAATAAGACTAGAAAGATAAAACCTATTACAACTAGAAAAGATAAACACAACTAGAAAAGAAAAATCAGAAGTGTAGTAGAAAACTATTAATTGTGATTGAGTACTACATCAATCTACTCCACTTGAATAAAACACGTCATCAAGTTTTAGTTAAAATAAATAAATCAATCGGGAGGAAAATACTCTAAAATTTCTATCAAAGTGATATTGAAAAAATTTTAATGTCTTGATGTGCTCAACAAACGTTGTTATATTCTTCCGTTAAATTCTTTTAAGTCAACTTTATTCTTGTCATTCTTGTTATATTTTCTTCAAGGATAATTTGTTCATGAACCTTAAGGGTTGCTCAATTGGTCAGGCCTTGGGTTTGCTCCCCAATGGTCACCAGTTCGAGTCCCCTCAGGGCCACTGAGGTGAGTACCCGACCGTAANTAAGAAGATAATTTGGTTAATTTATTTATGCCCCAATCATATCCTCAACTAACAACCAGTTCGAGTCCCCTCAGGGCCACTGAGGTGAGTACCCGACCGTAAACTTCAGGACCTCATGGGATTAGTCGAGGTGCGCGCAAGCTGACCCAGACATCCACGGTTATCAAAAAAAATTTGTACATGACATTCCTTCATAAATGAAGCATGATTCGATTTCTCATCCTTAAATCCGCTTTCGTAAGTCCGTAATGGCACGGGTTCGCGAAGGTCACGATCCCTACGCCTCGCGCCTAGCCTACTGAGCCTTGGTCCCACATATTGTCGTCGTTGGTGATCAACGATGAGCCAGTGTCTCTCCTCCGAGCTTGGGGCAAAGTCCAGCCCTAGTCTAAGGTGCGGGTTGATGCCCGCTGAAACCCTAAAGTTCCTCTAGTCCAAGTCAATATCTCCTTCGTCATCAACAGAATCTGGGTTGACATCTTTCTACCAATCATCTTGCGTACCCGATTGCTCCTTCATGGGCTCACGATTCTTCTCAACAATCAACGCAATCAACATGTGTGTGATGTTGTGATGAGTCTCACGCTTGCCCGGTTGTTCTGCCCTGGTTTCGATGTTCTTCTCAATGGCTATCGCAGTCAGTATCTGTGTGATATTGCAATGAGTCTCACCGAGCCCTTCTAGTCATTCAATTTTTTCAAACCTCTGTTCGATGTCGACAGTTTGCCTACCACTAAGAGCATCGTCAGTTATCAGATTGAGGTAATTTCCTTGCTCTGATACCAATTTAGTGAGGAAGCGTTTGTGAAATTCTTATAATAAGAATTATATAATAAATAAGAACGACATTGAAATAAACTTGCTTTACCTATATTGAATAATAATTGATTGCGATGAAAATGTGTACAATGCTTCCATGTTTATGGGCAATGTTATAAAAACGGATCGGAGCAGCCGGTTCAATCGAAAAAACTGAGAGGCCAAAAATCCATTTCCGTCATATTTAAAAACCCATTTAATATAAAACAGGTAAAAAAGGGTCAATTGGCTGATTTATTCACTACCCGGCTGACCTGAAACCAGTTTTGCCGATTCGTTGGCTATTTATTTAATTTAAAAATTATATAATAATTAATTTTAAGCCTCTCAATTGCAAGGCCTAAAATTGTTGGATAACATAATTAATTTTTAGCCCTTCAATTGTGAGGCCCAGAATTGTTGCTTATTCAACAGTTAGCAATTCGATTCATAGATACATTTTCTTGGGATTTTGTAGTCATTGTCCGATGTGGGAATTGCAAAGCATCATTTGGCTATAGTCACAAGCAACCCATTTGGTTATAGTTAAAATCAATTAAAAGGCAAAATAATCTTTTGTTTGTTTTACTTTATTGAATAAATTAATTTTTTATCTTATTTTAATTAATAAAAAATTAAAAAATCTCCAAATATTTCAATAAATAATATTTTGCTATTATCTAATATTATTTATTATTTGAAAATATATTTATTTATCTTTATTTAACTATCGACCCTTTAACTCCTTGACACTTTGGCTTTTCCGGGTCAATGTCCGGTCCGGGTTTTAAAACATTGTTTATAGGCAAAATTAGTTCCTAATCCTTTTAATATAAGGAAAATTAATTCTAAACGGAAATAATTTAAAATCCTAATCAAAAAAATAAGACTAAAAAGATAATATCTATTACAACTAGAAAAGACAAACATAATTAAAAAGATAAATCACAACTGTAGTAGAAAACTATTAATTGTGATTGTGTACTACATCAATCAATCGGGAGGAAAATACTCAAAAGTTTCTGTCAGTATTGGTATTGAAAAAATTTCAATTTCTTAATGTGCTCGATAAACATTATATTTTTCTGTTGCATTCTTTGATTGTGAAATTCTTATAACAAGAATTATATAATAAATAAGAACAATATTGCAATAATTTTACTTTGCATATATTGAATAAAAATTGATTGTGATGAAAATGTGTACAATACCTCTATGCAAAATTATTCTCTAATCCTATTAATATAAGGAAACTTAATTCTAAAAGAAAATAAATTAAAATGCTAATCTGAAAAAAATAAGACAAAAGATAAAACCTATTACAAGTAAAAAAGAAAACTAGAAAAGATAAATATAATTGAAAAGATAAACACGATTAGAAAAAATAAATCACAAGTGTAATAGGAAATTATTAATTGTAAATGTGTACTTCATCAATTTCATTTCTCATTTCATCGTTAGCATTTTCCCACTTGTAAAATTGACCTCGTTTAAAATTTCATAAAGAGCAAGAAGTTTGGAATACATAAGAGCTACATATCTTCAAATAATTCATCCAGAAAAAGACAAGATCCTAGTATGCATGCCATCGAAGCCAACTATACCATTTGGAACCATTTAATGAAACCCGAATTGATGTAGTACATCACAACTACAATTAATGGTTTCAATTTATCTAGGAGTTTATCTTTGTTAAATTAACTTTTCTGATTTCCTTTTCTAATTGTAATAGGTTTATTCTTAAATCTTGTTTAGATAAGAATTAGTTTATTTTCTTTTAGAATTTAATTTCCTTATTTTGGTTCCTTTTATTAATGGGATTAGAGAATAATTTTGTCTATAACTATAGGAGTATTTTACACTTTTCAAGACAATCAATCATATATCAATACAAAGCAAGATTATTCCAATATAATTCTTATTTTCAATTTTTATTACAAGAATTTCATAAACGCTTCGGCACCACGCATGGTTCAAAGGCTAAAGAATCACTAACTACTGGCCAAGAACTAAACCACGCGTAAAATGNGATTAGGGATAATTTGACCTATAAATATAGGGGTATTGTACACTTTTTAATCAATCAATCATATATCAATACAAGCAAGATTATTCCAATATAATTCTTATTTTCAATTTTTATTACAAGAATTTCATAAACGCTTCGGCACCACGCATGGTTCAAAGGCTAAAGAATCACTAACTACTGGCCAAGAACTAAACCACGCGTAAAATGGGTTTCCTCGCAGTTTTGCTTCTTAGTCAGACTGCAGAAAAAATAGAGTCTTGATGTGTCATGTATCCTCACAAGCAAAGAGTTCCGCTGAACAAATGCAAAACGAACTTATAAATAGAACTTGAGGAAGTTAAAATATGAGGAGGATAGCAGAGCCTT
>CAIGRM010197197.1:0-14242 GCA_903798335.1 Fraxinus albicans
CGCAATACTTCTTCTGGAGATAAGAAAGCAACTTGCTTCTTGTTATTAAATGTGATTGAGACTGCTTTTAGTTTTTTAGCAAGGTAAAACAAAAGATACTGACGGCTATTTGGAAAATCAGAAACATAGAAGCCGATGCTCTCGACAGTGAATGGATAATGTAGTTAATCTGGCTATCCAGTGAGTTCATTCAATAAAATGCTATACTTTGCTTCTGCCACAAATCGCTATAAATAAGCAAATCAAATGTTTAGCACTTCCATTAAACAATTTACCAATATAAATCATACTTCTATGCAACTTCATAATTTGGTTACTAACAGTAGCTCACAACATCACAAGGGTAAATGAATTTGCGAAATTAACAGCATTCATCTGATTTTTAAGGAACAATTTCTGGCTAAACATTTTTCTTAACTACGGTTCTTTTTAATGTTTCAACATCTATATACAGGAGTCACCAATGTTACATTGAATGGTGTACATCAAATGAAACAGAAAAAAAGGACCAACTTCTCAAGCTACCCATAGTACTGGGCGTACTGGCAGCAAGCACTGTGCTTGATATAGTAACACCACCATTATACATGCGCTGTATCTCCTTCCGGCACTCTGTTAAAGAATTATCTGGTATGGGCAGAGTTAATTCAATTACATTGCCTATTTTTAGCTTGCAGGTGGGATCATAGACTTGTTCATGGTTCAACCGAGGCCTTAGCTTCTCCTTAAGAGGGAGAAGAGTTTGCTGGGAACTCTTAAACTGATATCTGCAAATCCAAACAACAGATAATACGTCATGTTTGGTACCATAAAATTACACACTTATGCACTACGGCAAAAAAAAACCCCATAACAGCACGGAACAGGATAAAACCATCCAAAAAGAACAATAAGATATAAGATTAGCACCCACATCAGCATGACAAATCCAATGAAGCTACTCTGTTAAAAGAGAAGGTTTTACCTCCGAAGAGAACAAATTCCTGGAACTTTGGAAGTTTTTTCTTATTTTTGACGAAGTAACCAAGTCCCAGTTTCAAAAGACTGAGATGAAGTATTACGACAAGGTAAGACTAAGAAATAATAGGCAGAATTGAACTTCAACGTAGCAGAAATGCCATAATAAATTCTAGTACTGGAAAAATGTTGACACACAAAAATATGTAAGCAGTAATAGATACCGAAAAATTGAAAGAAAATAGACCAACCTTTATATTTGCTCTCCTGAACAAAACTCTCTCCTTCCCAAAATCCTCCTTCGCCTATGATTGTCCTGCGCAAAAAATTTAATTCACTACCTCAATCTATATATGAGTTCAATCATACATTCTACATTTCACCAGAAGTAAACATGACGCTAAAACAAACAAAGTTTTAATCTTTGACTCATTGTAATCACAAATTCAAAAACTATACAATTACAAACAAAAAAGTCAGGGGAAACCTTGAAAGTCCTTCAAAGCTTCTTTAAACTTGCCAATCTCAAATTCGCAGCACCTCGTCTATAATAACTCTGTACAAATTAGCAAATCTAAACACATCAATAAATTTCTCAAGAAACCAGAAAACAAAAGGAATCAAATGTACTGTCATTCAAGCAAAAAAATAATGTGAAAACCGAGTATTGACTAAATGTCAAAATGCTAATAAAAATAACATTTCTAAGCAGCTTGCCATCTGTTAGCAAATGTGTTTTCAACTAAATAGTAAATACAAACTTATGCAACATAAAATTCTCGAGTAATATTTTTTCCTTTGTTTTTTCTTTCTCAAGCAACTTGTGCTCTTCCAAGGTCATTTCCTAGATGTTTTGTATAGCAATTCAATGAGATCATATTAAAAAAAGCAGCCCTGGTCGATTTAATTTCAAGTCACGGGTATTGTTCATATTGCTTTTTCAACAAAAGTAAGAATCATATAGTTTATATACCACGTATCATACCTTGTCATGATGCTTCCTTTCAATTTTAACCCAATCCAAGGGTTTGTACCGGTGAGTCACACCTTTCCATCTCAAAATAAGAAATAGAACCATAAGCTTTTTCTACATGAGCCATGGACGATATTTATAAAACTTATTCTGTAGTGTATATTATTATTTTCTCCTTTATTTCCATCTTTTTTTTTATGTATCGCTTCTTTTTTCCTTCTTTGTTGTAGGGCAGAAACCGGAGGGTCTAGAAGCGAGATAGGAAAACATTCTTATAAAACATCCGTAAAACCACATGGGAAGATAATAAATTACCTAACAGTAAGCAATATATATTCTGGTATTTCGAACTGGAATATCAACTTCTGGAAGGACTCAACCTCTGAACTTCCTTCTTTGTTATACAATCATTACCTTGCACAAACATGCACAGACTACCATCCCAGCCATACGTCTTATGGACTTTTATTATGGAACTGAAATATTATCTATGAAATCAAAAGAATAAATTATGCATGTTTAAGGTATCAACCCGTCAGTTCTAATACGAAGCCGAGTCCTTGAAAGACTTCTTCCCTTCTGGGACAACAGTCTTCAATCATTTCAGTTTGAAGGGTTATCATCCACGGTTTATAGAAGTTGATATTTTATTTCCTTTAGCCTAAACAGATATTACAAATCAATTCCAAACATTTTATTTAAACACAATAAAATTTCAGTGGTCATTAAAATTTGATTACATGCAATAGAATAATGCTTACAATTTTGGATGAACACGCTCAGGAGGAATGAGATGAACTTCCAACAGATGCTCAAACAATAGATAGTTGTGCATGTATTCCGAAACAACTTTTGCAACTTCCAATTTTGAAAACAAAGTAAAAAGAAAGCAGAACATGTTAAGACAAAACATTTCTGAATACATCAACTTAATCAATATGCACAAGTACTACCTCGGGAGACTCGAATTCAATGAATCCAAAATGCCTGGATTTCCCTGTCTGTCAAATAAAAACCAAACAAATTAATACCATCAGAAGAATTGAACAATAGCAAATACACGCTCATCGCGACACGCTAATATGTCAAAGAGCATTTCTTCCTTTCCAAAAAAAAAAAGTGATTGGAAGATCACCATGGCCCCACCCAATGGTATGCAAATAAGGATTAATTTTGATGTCGGAGACAATCCAATCAAACATTTCATCAGCATTACATGTATATGAGAACCAAATTAAATCTATATTTACCAACAAAACAATCTTTGCTGCTTCACAAACAAAAAGTTTAAAAAAATTTCCCACATCAAAATTTGCAATAGAAGAATTATAAGGCAAGTGTGGCATTTGTCATTGGGAAGTAATGATAATTTCTCTATGCAAGCATCAAGAACAGTATGCTTACAAGATGAGACCAAAATATTTCATTCGACTCTTGATAACAACAGACAAAGCAACATTATATAGGAACAGTATGCTTACAAGTGCATTCACCCGTATATCCAGGCCTTTTCTAGATATTGCTTGCTGTAGACACTCAGAAACATCTGTTCCAACCTGGAAATAGAATACATCATACTGCATAAGTTTTCCTTCAGCCAGTCCTCACAGAAGTCATCATTTTGTTGGATGTTGACTCTAGATTTATTATGGTAACTAAAGCAAATCTCAATCTTTCATAACATAGTAACACTTCAAGATTCCTTGAAGAATAAAAATCATCAATAAAGAACACAAGAGTATGACCAAAATCAGTCAAAGCCACTTCTGGTACATTCATTAATTAAAAATTGCTTGACATAACACATCTTAGAACATGCACGTGAACGTATTGTGTCTCACATAAGGGTAAAGAATAAAAGAAGAGGGGAATATACACGTTCTTCTGCACACCATTGAGAGTGATTCATTAAGCACTGAAGTAAAATAAACATGTTATAACTAATCATGTCTTCGACGACGAACCCTTTTGTCCATTTAATCAGAATGTCTGATGAAGAAGTTTGTTTCACTGGAAATGAGAAAGTAAAGCCAAGTTCCCTTCTTTCACTTGGTGAATGTTCATAAACATTTTCTTCGATTTCAACAAAATCCTTCAGTGGCACCATCACTGGAAATGAGAAAGTAAAGCCAAGTTCCCTTCTTTCAATTGGTGAATGTTCAGAAACAGTTTCTTCCATTTGAACAAAATCCCTCAGTGGCACCATCATCCGTCTAAGCGAGGAAGGATTTGGGAAACATTAGGTATTTGTTCACTTAATGATTTGAGTATACCATTAAAGAATAAGGCAATACTCTTAATGATAGTCACCCCTATGTAGTATGTAGCACTAAGAGTATTCAATTATTCCAAAAGTAAACCCACTGCAGTAAACATACACATACTCTAACTTAGACATGAACTCCAAATTAACAACTTGTGAGGATAAATAAAACAAGAAATTCATTTCTGAACATAAAAAGTCACTTGTGTAAAAACTCAAGCCTCTGGCATTTGTCTTAATCAATTAAACTACTATACATGTTCTAAGTTGGCCAAATTACCCGACAAGCCATAACCTTTTTACTGCTATGCATACAACCTTAGATTTCCTTAACAAAAACTTTATCCATCAGAAACAAAATATAAATGCCAATAAGTATGAGCACAATATCTAGAAATAGTACCTGAACACTAATCTTCTTGGTTCTGTGCACGCTGTCAAGCACCCACCTTTGGCCCATCCAGCTTCTTTGAGATACTGAAAACCCAATTTCAACAAATACAACAACAATTTTAACTAAAATAATTCACTTCCGATACAAAACTCAAAATTGCATTTTGAACTAAAGATCCCATCTTGTGACATTTGCCCACTGAATCACATTAAGTGACAATCACAAACATCAGAAGGCAATATCGACCCAAGTGGAGAAAACAAGAGGTGATGTAACAAGAGGTGATGTAATGAAGAGACAGCTGGTTGATCATAAGTGGGAGATCACGATAGCTATGAATCCACTGAGTAAACATGTGATTCACGATTGTTTCACTTGTAGGCCTAACCTGCCCGAACCTCAAGAAGTGCAACAATAGAAATGGAAACTCAGTTCCTATTCCGGAATTTGACCGACATACAGAAAAAGGATGGTAACAAAAAATAAATAGAAAAACTGTTAAGTAGTTACCACAAGCTTCTCTTCAAGCTCCTTTCCTCCTCCAATTGTTACAAGCGCTAATTCTGGACTAAAAGCCCTCAACATGGCTAGCTTCTTTCTGAATAAATGAATATGGTATAAACTGCAGCCATATGCAGGTTATAATTATTAGTTCAATACCAAACTGATCGTTATTACTGCAAATAGAACAACCCCAACCTTCGAGCGATTAACTGTGCAAGTATGTAAAGATTTGGGTTTCACGCCCAATCTCCAAGACGGGTCCGAACCCGATTTCTCGAGTGTAATACCCAATCCAGCTCTAAAGAGTACTATCCTTAACTGGTGTAAGAAATCCAGACGACTGCTTTTCAACCAAAATGAGAAGAGGGCGGTGGGCAACAGATATTTTGCTGACAGCTTGCTGATGGATTTTGCAGGAAAAATAGGGTTGTGGGCGGGTTAGGCGGTAGGAAATGACGAATTGAAGGAAAATAAAATATATAAACATAAAGGAATCAATTAAAAAAACTACTTCAATATAAGTTACAATTTCATCAATTGAAAGATATGATTTAAGCTTCCTCCAAACTATTCAACTAACCTGCAATAGATTGAAGTCGATAGTTCAAATTTGTCACCGAAGCAGGATTAAATACAGTCGGTTCAGAGTAAAATTCACCAAAGCAGGATTAAATGCAATCGGTCTTCAGAGTAAAAGTTGGTAACTTATCGGAATTTGGGATTTTAGGGTTTATATTTTGAGACCCAATTGAATCGATGAAATTCCCCTTAGCAATCTTCCCAAGAAACCAAATAAGAAACAATTTGTAGAAGAATGGTAGACAACACACCAGAATCAAATTTCTCTGCGCACAAAGCTTTCGAAATCGAAAGTAAAATCACGTCTTCAAATTCTGTAGTTATATCTTCAAACAGAAATCTTTTTCAGCCAAGCTTTGAAGATATTGCCGATTTCCACCGTCAAACGAAGTGATAATTTTTTTAATTTACAGAAAAGAAATTTCGAGAAAAGAAGAAATGGGAAATTAGAAGAAGAAACGATTGGATGGAGTCGAGAAAAGAGGAAATGGGAAAGTAGAAGAAGAAACGATTGGAAAGACGGGTAAAAGGCGGTGAATGCTAACCGACGTCGTTTTGGGCGACGATGACGTGGCAAAGTGCCTCTTTTAGTATAGTTAGGATTAGGATTACACAATGTCACTTTTTAATGATTAAGTCACTTTTTATTAAAAAATTATATACGATGTCAATTTTATTAAAAAAATCACCAAAAAGGTAATAAAAAATTTAAAAAAGTGATTAACACTTAAAAATGACAAAAATTCAAAAAGTGAGAAAACAACAATTAAAACATTGAAATCAATTCAATAAAGTAAAAGAAAAAAATGACACAACCACCATCTCTCATCTTTCTCTATTTACCGTCAAGCATTTAAATCAATCTGCTCACAAAACACAAATCAAAATAGAAGAAAATTTTAAGTCAGTTCACCACCAATATCATATACTAGCTCAGCCAACTTAGTAATCATATAAAAAAAATTTGGAAGTAAAAATACTGTATAAAATTAAGTATCATTTTTTAATAAAAAAAAAAGTGACATACAATATCACTTCTATTAAAAAGTGATGTTTGTCACTTAAAAAAGTTATCAAAACTTAAAAAAGTGATCAAACGCTAAATCAAAATCCCAAGGAAAAATTGTAGTAGCGGTTTCTAACTTTTTCATTTTTTGCAGACTTTACCCTAACTTTCATTTTGTGTCAGCGGCTAACCTTTCATAAATATGCAGTTGAGGTCCCTTTGGACAAAAACTATTTAAAACACTGTCAGTTGACTTGAAAAATTAAAAAATCTTGTGTATTGACCTTTTAAGGAGGGGGCAATTTCATCCAATCGGTATTTCTCACTTGATAGTGTTCAAATCACTGTACATTTCCCTCCACATCGTTGGATATTTATTTACTCTCACCTCTAGTAACTGTCAAATGCTTTTCAAAAAGGAGATGGAGATGAATGCATGTAGATAGGGTTTCCTGTGGAGATGAAGATTTCATGGACGAACTTGAACCCAGAAAAAAATGCCCACGACCTCAAGACGCGGGTGGATGTAATTTCTTGCCATATGTAATTTCTCGTTAAAATAAACGATCTTCTATTTTTCAAAACTTTTTCTCACTGTTTTCGGCTTGAAATTAATTTGTAAACAACTTGGGCCAGAAAGTTCAATCTGATGGATTTTTCAAAGTAAGCGAACAAATTGGTCGGGCATGAAATTTGGAGGACCAAAAATAAAATTTAAAATCTTTAGAAATTTTCCTAAAATTATTTGAAATTTCAGATGTATAATTTAGTTGGTAACTAATTTGGGTAACGGGTGTGTAAATATTTTGGAAAAAAATCTAAAGTTCAAGAGAGATTTGGTTCAATCATAAAACTTGAGGGAATAAAGTTAAATTTTAAAATTTAAAAAGCTTTACCCCATTGGTTCCAATTTAATCGACTTGAATTAAGTCCTATTTGATTTAACTAAAAAATCGATTAAAATTTAAGTCAAAGTTAACAATTACATTTAACCACATGTTATAAGAGACTTACAACTTTTCAACTATACATTCCATCAACTTTTATCAATTTAATTTTATTTAAATCAATGTGGGCTAAATCTAAATCAAATTTTTTTTTTTCAAAATTTATTAAATTACTATTAAAATATTTTAATTAATTGACAAAATAATTTAGATATAAATATTGCTATTGAATTATTTGAAGTTATTGATGGTGTAATAGAGATAATTATGTATTATGCAATCAATCAACGTCCCTATAAATCTTAGTAAATTTACATGTTAATGTGAAATATAGTCAATGTTACTCATCGGTGGGAGTAGTCGATCATACCACCATAATTTGATAGGGCATTTATTCAAGTTCATGAATTCAACCTTAAACCGTGACTGAGATGAAGTCCTGAGATCAACAAAGAAATGATTTAAAAATAAATTTGATATTATTTTTAGTTACGTTGAGTATTGCACACCAAACATGCATTGAGTGCTCAATTTCCATAATTACATTGAAGCACTACCAACCTACCATAAAATGAGACATCAAATGTTAAACTACAATTTCCATAATTACATTGTGGTATAATCAATAAAGCATATCAAGTTTAGCATCTACAATTTTGATGAAGAGGAAATGAGAGATCAATCGAGTGTGATATTCAAAAACATATAAACAAGAACAAACTTTCTAATCCAGACCAGAAATAACACTACAAGTAATTTAGAGTCGTCAAGAAGTTGATATGAATCAACATTTGACTGTTGCTGAAAACGCAATCCTACAATGTTGTTACGGTTTGTTGGTGGATTGTATGGTTCTAAACGTTAATCATCCCTTTGAGGTCTGAAATTAGCTCAGTCAACCTCAAATGCCATGTTTGCTGAATGTACCAAGTAACGAAAAATAGTGAGAATCCCTCATAAATGACAACTATCTTCTTCCTTTCATAGTAAATTCAATACTCGCGCTCCCATGCAAAAGGAGAGACGGGTGGAGAATCCCAACGCATAGGAGAACATGGAGGAGACGTCCACCACGACAAAGAGTTCAACCAATCTTCTTTTAGTTCCACTAGACTACTGAAATCGGGATCGAGCTAACCACGAAAATAAGCAAAATGTCAAGTCAAGATTTGTCCATCCTCATTTTGTATACTAAATATAGTTTGAGAAAGAATTTGAATGCAAAATATCACACCTTTGCTAATATTGGCACTGGATCTACAGAATCTGGACGTAGGAAACTCCTCATAACACGTTAAATGCAAAATATTCACATTTTGTATACTATTTCCTCTATTATAAATGCTAGTATTGAAAACAAATATCTTATGTAAATTTAGAAATGAGTTAAAATATGCAGTTATAGGTCAAGCTTTATAAAAACAATTCTTTCTTGTTCGTGTCAGGTTAGTTTGAGCTTTACAACTTAAAATGTTCGCCTAAAATAAAATTTTTTTATAAATAATTCGTCTAAAATTGATTATTTACAGAATTAAATAATGAACAAAAAAATTAAAAAAGAAGCCGTCAAATTTCTCTACTGCTATTTTATAATTTATAATCATCAATAATTATGAATATTGTCTTATGATCTATAATTTTAATTGATTATAAACTTAATTTTTTTTATCAAGAGATTTGTAAAGGATTCTCTCTCCTGTTGAACTATCTTTTTTTTTTTTCAATAAAAAAAATTTATATACTAATCACAAATCATGTTTTCTGTTTCAGATTAGACAAATCCAGTTATTCAATTGGTATTTGTAAGACTTAACTTCTATTTAAAGCATCGGCAACTTACTCGAAGCAGGTTCTATAAAGAAGAGATTGACTTCGCATAGAAGATATCATAGGCATATATGAGAAGAAACTACTATGATGATAAAAATACGTTCCATAAACCTTTGCTTCCTGTGAAGAATCTCTTGAAGAAAACGAATATTGTGCTGCAATGGAAAACAAAAACATAACAAATCATTTACATCAAAAAGAAATCACATCAAGTATATAAAGTCTCCGAGAACGTAGTACCTTGACAAACTTAAAACTTAAAATCAAGACTAGCAAATCTTTTGAGTCAAATCAAATTCATCTCGGAGATACTCCCAAATCTTAGCATATTCAGCATCCTTCCAAACTACATCTGATCTGAATAAATTCAGAAATGTAATATTAGCAGCAAAACCTATAGAATGTAAAAGCAAATGACTAAAAAAAGTATACATGGCATACACTGGTACTTTGGAGGGAATATTATCCTTGATACAAATGCAGGATAATTTTATAAAGATATTCATAAAAATAGACANAATTTTATAAAGATATTCATAAAAATAGACAAATATCTTACATAACATTGAGCGTTCCGAATGGCTAACGAATTTAATCTGGTAAGAACCCCATGTTGTTGTTCCATCTTCTAACTAGTGACAGAATCCAGCAACAAATCCTCGTATCCAATGCAAAGAGCAGTGAAAAGCCCAAAACACATTTTCAAGTCTCCTTCCGTAAATAGGAAATATTCAGTTTACCAAACTAAGGAATGACTCTGAATTTATTTCTGTTCCCTTCATCTAATATTCCCCTTTATGGAAGCTGTACCAAGACAAGGTGTATTACACCCAAATAAAGGCATAAATATTCCTGACTAGTTCACAAGGCAAGAAATTTTGACCCAAACCAAAGTCAGTTTTGGTTGACTACCTGTTTAATAGCTTTCCATCTCCCAATCATCATGTAAATGTAATCCCAAAATAAACCTTTCAGAGTCTTGTATTACTAAAAGAGCCTTGCTTGGTTATCATACTTGGATCTTCCATGCATGCGAGATGAGTTAGCAAACACAATGATGTTATTTGATCTTATATTTACTTATTAGCAAGATTTACGTGACTTTGATCAATTCTACACCATCAATTTGGATGTGGCAGTCTAGAAGTTTTATAAAAGAATACAAGGTTGATTGTAGAGTTTGGTTAGTGACTGCCACAGTGCTATTACTGGTTATTACAGACATTCACAAATAAGTAAAGATCTGTTTAAAGCACTTCCGTGAAAGTATTACCTTTCAAAAAGACCCAGCTTAAGAATAATATCAGTAAGATGGGAAATTGCCCTTCCAATTAATTGATAGACCTTTTTTCACTTCATTTTCAAAGTTCCAGTTCCCTCCACCTCACGATTGATGTCATAAAATTCTGCAACAATTTCATCAACCTGCAAGAGCACATATGCATTGTCATATAGGTGAAACATGGAAGTTGATAGGATACTTACCTGATGGACATAGTAGTCAAGAGTAATACTTTGACCGAGAACACTACCAATGATGCGGATCCTCTCAATATTGACGTACTGTAGCATTATGTAATCTGACCCACGTTGCACCAATGTGTTCAAAGTTGAGTCCTCTCTTAACTCGTACTCTATTTTTACAGAAGCAATTCAAAAATTCATCACATTGCGAGGAGAGACAAATGACCAAGAGTGACACACAAACTATGTGTTAAAGCATACTCATAAATTTTAAAGAAAATATGCATCAAGATTTACTAAATAAAACACGTATTTGATTCCAGATACATAATTGAGCTAAAATCCTAATAACAATGAGGTAAACTATTCAGTATTTGATAGACATTTTTTCTGTGATTATCATCGGTCATTTATCATACTAAGTCATGAATCCAATGAGAAGGATCTTGATAAAATGTACAACATCAACTTTCTAATTCTCTTGGAACGGAGAGAAATGACAATTTTTACTATATGAAACACATATCTTGTTTTATTAAGCTTCAAGGCCAGTTTCACCGAGCATAAAAAAAGGTTTGAATATGTTATCAAAAATTTGCGAAGGATAGATATCAGTGCATGATCAAAATCACGACGGAGGTTCTGCACAAATCTAAGACTAGAATATAGAACATGCCGTCATTTCTCATCTCAATGAGCAACCCTGAAGCCTGTCTTTCAATAATTTTCAGATGTCCATCAATCCCATGATCTAAGATGTTGAATAAGACAATCGATCCATATTGAAAAACTATCATGTAACAGCAATCACTCCCACTTAACTTAGCACTTAAGCCCTGAAACGACATTACACATTTAAAAGGATATTTATGTATAGTCTTAAATACTGTCAATTATGTTTTATTTAAAGAAATACTACATTCAATATCATTGATATTAATGTGCTCCGTGCAAATTAATGCTCACTAGTCTAAAGAACATCCATACGGTTAACAACATGACAAGTATACTCTTTAAATTGTTTGTATCTTAAATCAAATACATAACGTCATCTTTATACATTGTTAAATAAAACATATTATACATCGAAGACATGTAAATTAATAAAAAATAAAAATTGTATGCCAAAAATTATTATAAACGTAAATAGAAAGAAAAATGAAACTTACATTCCAGAGGTTCAAGTTTCTAAATTCGAGAACCACACAATTTGTCATTGGAGATAAAAGAATAATAAAGTTCTGTTTATGATACTCCACCAAGTCCCTAAATTAACACTACAACAAAAGTTTCACACAAATTCTTCATCTTGTAGTAAAAAGTTAAATTATATATTTTCTTTTGAACAATCGTTTTATCAATATTTTACTATTTACTAAAAAAATGGAGATTTCGCATTGTCCAATCATTGGATTTAAAAACATCTCAATGTACACTCTTTTGATACTCGTATTACAGAATTGAACTCCAAAAGTATTCCTCAAAAAATCTGAACTCGTATCAACTTCTTCAATGAGTCAAGAACAATACATATGCTAACTTGGTTATGAAGATTTTCAAAATTTTCTCAACTCTCCCACTTTATGCAATGCATCTCCCTCTCTCCCAAAGGCAATAAAAGTTTCACATTTATGAACGTGATCGAATCAATAATAAGAGTCGGCTAGTCGCCAAATCCAATTTATTTTAATATAGTTAGACAGAAACAATCTTGATACCCTTCAAACGTTATTCTGCAACTTAATTTACTAGTCTACGAGCAATATTAAAACAAGCTACATAAGCATTATTGTAGTACAAACACAAAATCCAAAGGAAGAACCTACAATTTAAAGATGGAAATAAAAACATATTGCACAGATAACACGTTTTCTGTTTTGGTCGAATAATCAGTATTTACACTCCAACTAATCTGTACCCACATGAATGCAAATCCGCTCCTGAGAGCAATACGCAGTAAAAATACAAGTACTCGAACCTAGAGGAGAAAAAAAATGCCCTCACAGGAATGACAGCCTTGGAAGTTTGATCATCCTCGTTCCCACCTCCCCCATTTCCCAAGCACGAAATGCTATGGGCTGCAGATGAAAAAGTACGTCTTGACATAAAAACTCCGGAATTCCGCCTCAATAAAGACCCCATTTGAAAGTAGAGGGCCGTGCCACGAAACTTTGGGTGCTGAGCTTAATTGTAAAAGTTCTGATAGAGTTTAACGAGTCAAATGCGGTGGACGTTAATTTTAACATCTTCATTTTTCGGTCGTTGCTTGGTTTCTCTCTGTTTCTTGGGAAGAGGGGAAAAGATGTAGGGGTGGGGAACAATAATATACTCTGTGACTTTTTCGAGTATCGATGGATGGGGAAGTTGTTGGGATAGGAAAGAGTGAGACTATTGACACTGCAACATACTTTGTTCAGTCACTCCAACTATCATTTTGATTTTCCAATTGGGAAAGAGAGGAGTATTAAGCTTGGTGTACAAAAATACTCATTATTTGAAAGATACTTCAAGATACGCTCCTTAAGTCCATTTATATATTTATTTTAAAATATTTTGAATACGTTCTCACTTTTTAGTGTAACAATTGATTTGGAACGATTATAGAGTGAAAGAAATACGTAGTTTCATAGAAAACCCTCACCCTTTTCTTACACGTGTTATTTAAGCATGTTCATTATATAAGATGTACTATGGGTCAAGAAGCATTACATGATGGGTTTGACTTTTTTTTTCCTGAAATTGGGAAATTATTTTTTCTGATATTTCTAAGAAAATTCATACATGGTGTCGTGGTGGTCGGCTTCGCGCAATTCCAATGTGAACTGACGATTAGGAATTCCACACAGAGAATTGTTTTTGGTTTAATTCAACGAGATTTTGTTTTGTTGTGGCTAAGTTTTTGTTATTTTTTTAGAGAAAACATGGAGATCAAGACTTATGTTGAGTTTAGAAATGGATTTACATATTTTGAGAATCACGTAAATAAACGATTAATGCAGATCGAATTTTCTATACGCATTTTCAATCATACATTCAAATAATAAAATATTCTGCACATAAAGTTAAAACTTTTTAACCACACATTCCTTAAATATTTATTCAAAATAATTTTTTTCCCAAAAATTAGCGTTACCAAATATAGGTTTAAAGAGCTTATCAGAGTATCTTGAAGTATTTTTCTAATAATGAATATTCATGTACACCAAGTAGGGGTGTCCAAAAGTCCCGAACCGAACCGGACCGAACCGAACCCGACCCGAACCGAACCGAGCGGTTCTTCATAAATTAAATACCCGAACGGGTACCCGAATCGAGAACCGATGGG
>CAIGRM010197199.1:0-11211 GCA_903798335.1 Fraxinus albicans
TTAAATAAACTAAAAACCTGATTTTTTAAAAGTCAAAAGTAAACACCTTGTTTATGGTAATTTTCTCTTTTTTTTGTTCAAGGGTTGTCATCACAGCCCATTATGGCTTGTGATCGTAGCCTAACTTTTTGGCTAGCTTTCATTTTTGTGCTCAACTTTCCATTTTCGTTTTAACTTGTTTCCTTTCCGATTTCATCTTCAGTTCTACATCTTTAATTCTTCAAATTTAGTCCTCCACATTCCAAAATCATTAATTATTGATCACATGAAGTTCAGAGAGTTCTTAATTTAGACCTCAAATTTTTTAATTGTCAAATTTAACTTTTAGAACTTATTATTTTTTCTCCGATTGCTCCATTAATACTTTCAATTGATCAATTGTAACTCAAATAATCTTCAGTTGCTCCAAATCAACTCCAGTTATGCTCCAACTTTACTTATTTCGAAATTGGGATTTACCTATAATTAACAAAATTTAACTTAGATATCCGATCAGTCTAGTAACAAATAACTAAAATAGAATTTCGTATAAGTACATAAAATTTAGGGATAATTGCAGCAGTGGTTCCAAACCTATGGGTAGTTAGCAGACTTTATCTTAACCTTAAGTTTATGCTAGCGGAAGTTCCAAACCTTTGAAAAATTAACAATTGAAGTCTAAATGGATGAAAATCGTCAATTTGACCTTTAGTTTACCAAAAAAATTGAACTTTGACCAATTTTAACAAAATTGAAAGAGGTAAAATGGCAACTTTAGAATGAACATTTTTTTTTTCAAATATTATTAACAATAAAAACAATTAAACTAACAAAGAAAAAAAAAAAAGAAACAATCTGCCCCACCCCAACCCCCAACTTTGTCTTCAACTTCTTCCCAACCCAACCCCCTACCCCAACATCCAACCAAACACAATTCGAAGCTGCTGATCGCGACCACCAAACCTACAACCACCAAAAACCAAAATCATCTTCACTAAATCGATTTTTTATTCCTTCTAAACTAGACCATCGTCTCCACTAATTCAAACCCAAAAGTCACAGGAATTCTAGGGGATTTACTTGAGTGACCCTTGCCTATTTCTGTTCTCCCATGGTGCACATGGTTTCTGTTTTCTCGTTCAAAAAATCCATTTTCAACCAATTTTGTGATCTCTTAGCTAGATCCAAGTCAGAAGCCATGGATTCACAAAGGGGACTATCTGCACCAAACATAAGGACAATGCCATTGGGTTTCAAGAAGGGAAAAGTGCATCTCGGTTATAGGAATAGCGTGATTTGGCTGGAGGGTTTCAAATGGGGAAAGTGCATCACATTGGTCAGTACTCGACCGGATGTTCTATGTTGCTGTCGTGGTGGAAGTGGTGGCGGTGAGACTCTCTACCAAAAATTTCTTGTAGAATTGAATTGATTAATTTGAGATAAACGGGGTAACCATGCACCAGTCGATTGTGGGTTTGGTGGGTTTGGGTTTGATGGTGGCGATTGGCGGCTTTGGATTGTGTTTGGTTGGATGTTGGGGTGGGGTTGGGGGTTCGGGTTAAGGAACAAGATGGAGACAAGGGTGGGAGTTGGGGGTGGGGCAGATTTTTTATTTTTTAGTTTAATTGTTTTTATTAATAATAATATTTGAAAAAAAATTGATAATTCTAAAGTTATCATTTTACCACTTTTCAATTAGGTCAAATTTGGTCAAAGTCCAATTTTTTTGGTCAACTAACGGTCAAATTGATGATTTTATCCATTTGGACTTCAGCTACTAATTTTCAAAGGTTTGGGACCTCCGCTAGCACAAACTGAAAGTTAAGGCAAAGCTCTCTAAAATTCCACGAATTTGGGACCGCTGTTGCAATTATCTCTAAATTTTACTATTCAGATATTACTAACCTAAGTTTTTGATCGTCCTAAGCAATACTATCTACTACTTATGAAAACGAAACAAAAATATAATATACATCATATAACTTTGCCAATCTCATATCTAGTACTGAAATTGTTTGTCAATTGATAGAAAGTTCATAAGTAATGGCAAATAAAACTAATTCTTTACTTATTAAATGCTTGATGCGTGTGTGCACAGTCAATTTAATTACTATGGGCTTTTAAGTTGATTTTTTTTTACCCTTTATAGTTAAATATTTAATTTCTCCCTCGTAAAATGCACACTCTTAAACTTGTAATTTTTCAATCCCATATCCTACGTGTTTATTCTAAGTTTGATTTCATGACATTCATTTATTTTCTACTCAAGTTTGGTTGAGTTTCATCTATAGAAGTCACTATCTTGTTATGTGAAGATTCTCCCAAGATTTTAATGCCTTAACCTTTAAGCTTTACATAGTATAATAACACTCACTATAAATATAAATCCATAATTAAGTATCCAGGGATTAGCCTCTGAAAAATATTTATTATAGTCGTTCTAACACTGCCTCAACATACCAAATGGTATTTTTTTTTAATTGTGTCACTTCTTCTATTTTGGGATCTTTTCTTTGATTTTACAAGGTAATTTTCCCTCTATATTGTAGGCTACCTTCTTCCTTGATAGATCGTCTCTTAAACATCGGTGATGAATAAGATCAAATTCTCCAAGACTAGTTCTCACAATAATGTAGGTAATTTTTCTTATGTGCCACGACTAGTATATTGCCTTCTACTTTTTTGGATAAGTATTTGGAATCAAAACCATTGTATATGATCACTAGCTAGGTTCTATTGCTAGTCAAACATATTCCACACAAATATTAAAAAATCATGGAATTAACACCTATCTAATTAGTTTCCAACATCAGATAAAACAATCCCAAACTAGTACTTTCAATAGGTCAAGTGATCGTGTTTCTATAGTATGACCTTGGTTTTGAATATATAATTCCATTCAACCTATGCTAGTAATGTAACCATCCATAATAAATGACAATCATCATGATTATTATGCTTAATATAATTGGGTCTCAGATAAATAAGTATCAAATTTTAAAAATCGCATCACATATTAACGATTTATAAGGCATATATAATTCAATTTAACCATAATCATTAGCCGACAAAACTATCCAACTCAAAATAAAAACACGTAAAATAAAAAATATTTTTTTTTATGGCATATCATACAAATAAAAAATTATAACAAACTAACTAAACTACGCACTCAAACTTAAAATATACATTATCCTCAATATGTTCACAAAATAGGTTTAAAGAAGGGTAAGCAATACTTACTGTGAAAATGAAGATGTCTCGACAGTAGCTCTTGGTTTTCTATCTTCCTTATTCTTTAACGTTTGCGTTCTGAAAAGAGAGAGGAGAATAATTACAAATATAATAACACAAGAGTTAAAGTTAATTTGATTTCGAACGATTTCTGTAATGTCGTTATGACATTAAACTAAACCTACTTTAAAATAAAAAGAAAACTTTAATTTTTTTTAATTATATATATAGTCTTGAATATGATATGACTTACCTAGACTTTTGGCAATGTTGTTTTCATGGCACTTCGAATAACGCCTTGGAGGTCTTGCTTAACTTGTGTAACTTATCTTTACACCAAATTTTGTGTTGAAATTTGGTTTAAAATAAATTAAGATTGGTTAAGTATAAAACCCTAAAAAAATGAAAAATGATTTTTGAGCCAATTTCGACTAAATATTCTAACTTGATCCGATAGTCAAATTATGAAAATAAATAGACCAACTTACTCTACTCACCGATTAAATGATCGTAATATATTTGAAATCTCAAAAATCAATTTCGGATGAATAAGAAATTACTGCCCAAATTTGGAAGAAAAAATGAGGAATTTAGCCTTCAGATTGTCGCTTGAGGCTTGAGCTCCAGGCGAGCACTTGACTTTCTGCTTTTGGCGCTCGAGTGGCGCGCAGTAGCAGGCGAGCAACGGCAAGGGCTACAATCCTTGGTTAAGGTTGCTAAGTTTTGGGGTGAGTCTCCATACACAACCCCTAATTTTCTATAAATTGGACCTCTTGGACATCATTTAGGCATCTCAATTCATATTCTTGAGTCTTGCATCAAAGATTCTTGCCAAAACTCTCCCAAACTTTGCATTCAAAATCATTCTTTGTAGAGAAAATAATCTGTTCAAGTTTGTTGTTGCCTTATAGTTAGAAGTGCTTCTACTACAAGAAAGTAATCCATTGTATGTTGGAAGACAATTGTCGTTACTCCGTTAGCACTATTACGGAGCAAAATTTGTCTTAAAGAAAAAGTGTTATTGTTCGAGAAAATTCCGCAAGCTTACGGGGTCATTGACAAGTAATACTGTAGTAAGTTGAGTTATCGTCCTACGAAGAATAACTGTTAATTATAGTGTACTAGTTACTATTAAATTCGATCTGTTGTAACAAAAATTTGATTTGGTTTTTGTGATTATTCTAATTGATTACATAAACTGTAAAGATGGATTTTTTTTTATATCGAATATGAGATGAATGTAATGGATTTTCGACTCTACCTATTGATGTCAAGTTCTAATTCACGGCTTATATTAATTAGTGTGTTTAACGTGTATATGATGATCGATAATCAATTTGTATTTAATATTTTTCTCCAAGATATATCAAATCTATGCTTAACACGACCCGGTCCTAGAGCTAGTCTGAATTCCTATGCAAAGCACACATCCAATTATCGGATTATCCGACCACACACACCATAAACATTACTCCTAATATCTATCGCCTGTGTGTTTAACATGCAACATTCTACTTATTGCAAGACTTCCAATATTACAAATAAGCAATTTCATTGTCTAAATGGTGCGCAATCATTCAAACAACCAACGTTAATGCATATTAAATCACAAACACGAGAATTAACTAAAAAACGATAAGTCTTGAATTACAAACTAAAAATCAATAAGTTTTGTCATCCATCCAATACAATAAAATTCTAACCTAGCATGTTTTTTATGAAAGTTACCAAAAAAATAAAATAAAGAAGAACATCACCCAAGTGAATAATCAAGAGAGAAATCTTGAAATCTTCAATAATCCAACGTAATTCCATCCCCAAACGTTGAATTTCTCGTTCCTTGATGTAAACTCTCTCAATTTTCTCTCCAAGTATGCTAGAATATCTCCCCCTTCCCCTTATTTTGGCGGCTCTGTCTTTTTAAAATGTCCACAAAATTGTTTCCATAAGAGTTTTAGTTGAATATGGAAAGTTGAAAATTCTACATAAAAAAACCTTTCATGTGGCCGCATAGAAGGTAGAGGTTCGACCGCATAAAGCAATTGAAGTCCCCAATTTTTGTTCCGGTATTGCTAGATGCGGCGACATCCAAGAAAGCATATGTGGTCACATAGGTTTATTTTAAGCTTCCCCGTTTGCATTTTAGTTCTCAAAATTTTCTTGCTCCTTTTTCCACACTTTCTCGTTCCAATGCTCTCATTTACTGTTCAATCAATTCCCATTATTTTAATATATTGATATAGAAGTTTGGCTCAATTTCTGAATATTTGCATCTTAGTATTCGAACTTTCGATCTTCTCCAATTTGGTCCTTTTCCGCTCATTTTCTACAATTCCACCCTATTCATCATCGTAAACCTAAAACAAGCTAAACACAATGAATTAAGCCAATATCCCATATATTTTTATCACTAAATCCTCAAGAAAATTGAACCAAATAAGTGTATAAAATACACTTATCAAACCTCTAATCCTAAACATTTATTTGTCCTCAAACAAAATTTTGGCCTACCTCAAACCAATGGTTAGATAACATACCGTGTTTCAGGATTGGAAATTATGTGTTAATACAACAAATAGCTTCACCATCACATAATCGAGATCAACTTCTACTTAATCCATGTAGAACTCAATGCACGTGTATAAATTCATGCAAAACATATCAAGTTCATGATGGGTTCAATTCCCGACCCTCAATAGTCAAATATTTTCTATCTTCGCTCGAGAGATACACACTTCACAAACTTAGATTTTTTATTAATTCTTCATGCGGTGTTCTAAAGTTGAATATTAGCAAATACTAGTCGTTTCTGTCTCTAGTTTGGATAGATCTCATCACCGAAGATTACACTTCAACAAGTAAGGATTTTCCTATAGTTTTGATCACTTCAACATCCAAAACTAAACCAAGCTATTTGCCTCTCATCAAAGGTTTAGTTCTTTCAACCAAGTATTCAGGGTTACTCATATGCATGTGGTGATTCTTTTGTTTTCTGCACTTCATTTTCATTATTTTACGACATTTTTCTCTTTTTTTCATCTTTTGCGATTACCTCTCTCCCTTAACCTTTCTAAATGACCGAAGTAGCGATTTTTAAGCCCATGACTCCAAACCACATGAGTTCAAGCTTTAATCACTCGGGTCATAAAAGTTACAAAAAGATTTTCACAATAAGATCACTCTTTTTCTTACTTTTCTCTCAATGCATGCTATGAGCAGTGCAATACCCCTTTTAACACCTGGTCTCCAAAACCTACTTCTAACTTAAAACTTTCACCTAATTTTCATTTCATTGGCCTTATTTATTTTCATGCACAGAATCCTCACTTATCTCAATATTCTCCTAATAAGGCCCAAACATCTCCAAACTATCTTAAAAAGGCACGGAGATAAATATAAATATGGTTTTCCGAGATTTCTTCACTAAGTTCATCTTCTACCATTTATGAAACATATCAATCACTTAACATCCAAACACGAATATCGTGTCCAAATAAGATCACACATGATTCTAATAAAAACATTATTGATGATAACGCCATCTAAACCCAAACAAACACACAGGATCAATGAATAAAACAAAGGAAAATCATTTTGTGATGTCTCAATTTCTCCATTTTTTTATAAGTTAACAATCAAAGGCAACAATCACACGAAAGCAATTAAAATACTTATACAATCATTGATGAATATAGATGAGTCCTAATTCTGCCACCCCCAAACTTATATAGTGCATTATCCTCAATGTACAAAAATGAGAAAAGAAAAGCTGAAATAGGGACAGAAAGGATAAAAGGAAGACTCCCCTGCTCAATCGGATGAGGGTGGTGGTGGATGAACTGGCTGAGAAGCCTAGAGCTTGTAGGAACATCAAATGGCAGTGGTGGTAGGCACATGATAGTGTCCCCCATCATAATCTGTATATTACGAACCTTGTCATATATATTGTCCACTTGCAGCTGAATACCATCTATGCGTCCCACATAACGGCTCGCCCGACCATCAAGGGTATTAACCTCCCTTCTCGTGGCCTATACATGTGTCCATGCATCCCTAGCATCTTGCCTAGTAGCATGCACATCGTTCTTCATGGCATGTACTCTGGCCTCCATTGTTGTAAAAGACTGTGGTAGAGCTTGCATATCTCGGCTAGTACTGGTCATGGTGACAAACATTTATCGTAGTAGCTTTGAATCGATCTGAGGCTTGGGTGGTGGAACTGGGGCCATATCAACATCATCAGCCCCCTGGCCCTCCATTCCCTATTGTACTCGTCTTTATTGCTCTTTTTCTCTGTGATTCTCTCGGGCCCGAGCTTAGGATGCCGACTCAAATGACTAAGAAGTGCAGTGTTCTTCAAGGGCTGTTCCCCTGGTAAAAATCTCATGCCCGAGGTCTTACATATCCCGCTAATGAGGCTTGAAAAAATCAATGCATGATGTCGATCAGCCCATATAGCCTGTGAGACGACTAAATTGTATGTGTATGTCCCCAAGTCAATATTCATCTATCCCATCAAGTGATATATGAAGCCAACTTTAGTAGTGTTAAATGTGGTCCGATGAGAAGTGGGCTCAATGTTGTGGCAATTGAAGAGCCATAATATTGCGATGGATGGTGTGACCAAAATGGAATGCCACTCATGTAAGGGTGGTGGTGCTTCCCGTCCATATAATATAGTGGCCACTTTATTCCAATCAAAATCTAATGGTATTGACATGACGTCTGCCCATATAAACACATAATACTCATGAATCAACTCTAGGGAAAATATGATCTATTTATCTCAGACCCATGTCTGATGTAGGTGCTCAGAACCAGGGTCCTCGATGTTTCTATTGAAGTTTACATAGAATTCGGCACAAGATGATCATAGACTGGATGTGGCTTGTCAATTTCCTTAAGCCAACTAGATTGGAGAACCAATGTTTCAATCCCAAAATCGAAAAAATCCTTGAGCATCACGTCGCTCTAGTAGCAGTACCCAACCTCTTATAACGTTATCGTGCCATGCTTGGGTTTCATTGCTCAAAAATCGTCTAATACCCTCGTTATCAACCTGCGTCCGAGCTGTGCCTGATGAAGACCCCACGTTTTCTTTCCCTTTCAATGTTCTTTTTTTGGAGGCATTTTGTCAAAATGGAAAAATTACATCATTAGTTCAAGTCATTCGATGTAAAGGACCTAAATGTGCAGTTTGTAGTGCAATTGAAAAGAGAAATGGATTTAGAATGCAAGACATGCAACGTGACAAAAGGTGACATACCCCTACAGTGGCCTTGACATGGCCTGTAGTGGCCTGAACGTGAGTGATATGAGTGCCAAAATGTGACATGATCGTGAAATGAGTGTAAAAATTTGGAATAGACGTGGGAGAAGGGGTGCTTGCAATGTAAAGCCAATATGTGGGGGACGAAGAGTGTATGGCTTAAAGTGATGTCCCTCGATATGTGCTTCAAAACATGATCAAACGTGGGTGCACGAAGTGGAGGTATCGAACAATACAAAAAAGTGGGTGTGGTGTGATGGGAAACTACTAAGGCGACCCAAAATGTCATTAAGGCATTTTAACAAACACCTCGTGTGCAATGCATAACATGTGTATGCCCAACCAAATTCAATCCATCAACAACCCACAAAACACCACATCTATCAAGTACCTAATCCCTTTCACCGATTTGAACCTCATAAGGCAATAATTTACAAAGGACATTTTGTGAAACATGGTAAAAATAAAGGGGGCAACCTGGTCATACCTTGATGTTGTGCAATTGTGCCAGTTTAAATTGATGGAAATTGTGCCAAAATGAGATGCAATACCCTAATTCAAAGACCCTGAAAACATCTTCAAAACATGTCCTCAAAAATCTTCCGTAAACTAAATTTTCATCATAAACACTCTTTGTGACTTATTTATGCTCCAAAACCATTTTTTTCCTTTTTTTTGAGATGTGTGATTCTCATCCTAAAGTACCTAAAAAGGTTTCAACATCCCCAAACTCATGTACAACACATATGAAACTGATTTAACTCATGAGCTTACATATATAGCCTAAATTATGGATGAATGACAAACTCCAAAATTCACATAAAAGCATAAATTTTTTTAAACTAATGCATTAAAGCTGAATAAATAAAAGGGAATAAATTTACGTTGCCTCCCAACAAATGCTTGTTTATAGTCTTAGCTAGACTATATTGCTCAGGCTATTCTGCATTCTCAAGGGGCATGGTTGTCTTCTCACTGGAGTAGTCACATTTTCAATAAGCTTCAATCGTTACTCATTTACTTTCAACCTCCTCTGTTGATCATGAGACACCACTTCCATTGCACCACGTGGAAACATAGTTACGACTGTGAGGAAACCTCGACCACCTAGACATCAGCTTTCCCGAAAAGAGCTTGAGGCATGAATTTAATATCAACACATGTTGACCAACCTCAAACTCCTTCTCCTGTATATGCTTATTTTGCCATCTCTTGGTCTTTTCCTTGTAAATCTTTGCATTCTCATATGAATCCAATTGAAACTCATCGAGCTCATGAAGTTGAAGAATTTCTTTTCTCATTTTGCCCTCATATTGAAATTGAGCATGTTGCCCAATATACCCTATGTTGTAGCTTAACCGACAAATGACAAGCATTTCCAAATACATGCCTATATAGAGACATGCCAATTAGAGTCTTAAATGTTATTTTATATGCCCAAAGTGCATCATTTTGTTTCTTTGCCCAATCTTTAAGCGATGCATTGACTGTAGCCTCGAGAATATTCTATAACTCCCTATTGGATATTTCTACCTGCACACCAGTGTGAGGATGATATGGAGTCGTAACACGATATAATGTGCATCCTTGAACAGCGTAGGCCAATAAAATCCTGATTGTAATACCTTTGTTGCTGTCTTGATTACTGTGAAGTGACCTCTATATGGTATAGAGTGGCATGATTCCAACACTTGATGTTGGTTTACTTTCGGCATGGAACGATGTATAATCTGATCTGGATCCCTTCTATAAAGAAACAGATCATCCCAAAAGTAGTGTTTCAAGTCACTAAAAAATTTCTTATGACTAGAGTATTCTGGTGGGAAGATGGAGCGGGTCAAATAATTCACATAATCTGCGTACCATGGCGTAGTGATAATCTGAGAAAGCATCTCATCTAGAAAAACTTCATTGATCCCCTCCAAGTCAAACTCTTACAACAGGAGTATCTATCGAATAAGTTTCGACTTTGCGTCCTTCTTGCTCATTATACACTTCAACGTAGAATGATCCGTGTACACAATCGCCTTTGACCCAATCAAGTATCACCTGAATTTGTTAAAGGCGAATACTACCGCCAAAAGCATCTTTTCTGTAGGAGCATAATTCATCTGAGCCTCATCTAATGTCTTACTTGTGTAGTGAATGGCATATGAAATCTTCTCCTTACGTTGACTCAAAACTACCCCATTGCATGATCACTAGCATCACACATAAGCTCAAGCAGATAATCCCAACCTGGAGATGCCAAAACTAGAGCAGATGCCAACTTTTCTTTTCAAGTGTTGAATATAGTCACACTCTCCTCAGAAAAGTGAAACGGAGCCCCTTTTTCTAATAAATTGCATAATGGCTTCAAGATTTTGGAGAAGTCTTTGATGAAGCATCAGTAGAACCTGACATGACTTAAGAAACTTTTGACTCCCTTTCATTGTTACAGGTAATGATAGTTTCTCAATGACCTGTATTTTAGCTCTGTCCACCTCAATACCCTTGCTGATATCAAATGTCCCAACACGATCCCTTTTTAAACCATGAAATGACATTTTTTCCAATTTAGTACAATGTTGGTTTCCTCATGGTGTGTGCTATCACAGACACCCAAAAGTAATACCTTAACCTCTAAAACTAATGTAGTAGTGGAAGTAAGGGTCGATCCTACAAAGAGTATGTAATTCAATATTTTATACTTCGTACAATGAATGGGGGTTTTGTTTGTAATGAAATCA
>CAIGRM010197205.1:0-21803 GCA_903798335.1 Fraxinus albicans
TCTTATTCAATATCTTTGACATATAGGAGATAGCATTATGAAAAGAATGATTAAATGTGGATTGATACAATGTGAAATTGAAAACTTAAGAAAATGTAAAACTTTTATTAAATTAAAGATGATTAAAAAGCCATTTCATAGTGTTGTAAGATCAACAAACTTACTTGAACTTTTTCATTCGTGAATTGAATGACATGCTAACAAGAGGTGGTAATAGATATTTTACTACTTTCATTGATGATTGCTTCAGGTATACTTATATATATTTGTTAAAGCATAAAGATGAAGCTTTTAGTACCTTCAAAACATACGAAATTGAAGTTAAAAATCAATTAGGAAGGAAACGAAAAACTCTAAGAAGCGATAGAGGTGAAGAATATTTTTCTAATAAATGCAACATGTTCTGAACAAAATGGAATAATATATCAATGTTCTACATCACGAACACTAGAACAAAATGGTCTAACAGAAAGAAATAATAGAACATTCTTAGAAATGATAAATGCCATGTTATTGAATTCTGAATCACCATATAACTTATGGGATGAAGCTTTACTTAGTGCTTGTCATATAGTAAATATGATTCATTTGAAAAAGAATAAGGTTTCTTCACATGAAATATGGAAATGTAGGAAACCAAAAATTAATTATTTCAAAGTGTGGGAGTGTCTTACTTATTACAAGAATACTGATTCTAAGAGAACTAAATTAGGTCCTAGAGGTGTTAAATGTGTCTTTGTGAGATATTCTTTAAATAGCAAGGCCCATAGGTTATTAAACTTAGAATCAAATGTTATAATATAATCAAGGGTTGTTGAGTTTTTTGAGAATTGATTGGCAATAATTGATTCTCAAAATGAAACTTATTTAGACATTCTGACTTCTAAAGAATCACAAGAAGAGACATCTACAAGAGATGTTGAAAGTAAAGCTCGAAGAAGTAAGAGAGTTAGAAAAGAAAAAAGTCTAGGATCAGATGAATTGGATTTCCAACTTATTTCTTTCTATTTAGTGGAATGAGATATGAAGGATGTTTTAAGAACAATTCCTTTTATTCTTCAAGTCGAAAGCGATCATAAAACCTATAAATAAGCAATGTCTTCCAGAGATTGCATATTTTGAAAGAGGCGATAAATAATGAAATGGATTCTATTATTTCAAATAACACTTGGAAAATAGTTGATTAACCAAAGGGTTCTCAATCCATTGGTTGTAAATGGACGTTTAGAAGGAAATATATTTCTGATGGAACACTCAATACCTATAAAGTTAGATTAGTGGTTAAAGGATATCGTCAAAAGGAAGGAATATATTACTTTGACACATATACACCCGTGGCTAGGATAACCACGATAAGGATCTTGTTTGCACTAGCATCTACTTATGATTTACATGTTCATCTAATGGATGTAAAGATGACATTCTTAAATGGAGATCTCGAAGAGGAAGTTTATATGGAACAACCAGAAGAGTTTATTCTACTGGAAAATGAACATAAGGTGTGCAAACTAATCAAATTCTTATATGGATTAAAACAAGCCCCTAAAAATTAGCATGAGAAATTTGACTTTAAAATAATGTCATATGGTTTTAATCACAAATTGATAGACAAATGTCTATATATTAAAGTAAGTGATAATATAATCACGTTAATATGTCTATATGTTGATGATATATTGATCATTAGCAACAATATAGACGGTATCAAAGAAACAAAGAGGTTTATATCCTCTATGTTCAAAATGAAAGATTTTGAACAAGTAGATATTATTCTTGGTATCAAAGTTAAAAATGATAGTAGGTGTTTTACATTGAGCCAATCACATCATATTGAAAATGTGATAAATAAGTTCAAGCACTTGAACATTAAGGCTAATACCCCATTAGATCCAAGTATCAATTGATAAATAATGATGGTAGAACAATAGCTCAAATAGAATATGCAAGTGCAATTAGAAGTATTATGTACGCAACACAATATACAAGACCCGATGTAGCATTTGTCGTGAGTAAACTGAGTAGGTTTACTAGCAATCCAAGTTCCGAACATTGAAAGACTATCGGTAGGGTTCTTGGTTATTTAAAGAAAATCAAAAATCTTGGACTACAATATACAAAATTCCCTAAAATCTTGGAAAGATATACTGACGCTGGTTGGATATCAAGTGCAGGAGAAAATAAGTCCACTTTAGGTTGCGTATTTACTCTTGGAGGAAGTGCAGTTTCTTGAAAGTTTAAAAAATAATCTTACATTACTCACTCAACAATGGAGTCAAAATTTGTAGCATTCGTCGAAATTGGAAAAGAAGGTGAGTGGCTAAGAGATTTGTTATATGAAATACCTTTAGACAAAAAGGATATTTCTTCAATACTTATCTTGTGTTATAGTCAACCTACTCTTGTTCGAGCTTATAACGAAGTATTTAATAGAAAATCTAGACACATGAGTCTATGACATGAGTATGTAAGGAAATTAATAAAACATGGAATAATTTATCTTACAGATATTAAGTCTAGTGAGAATTCAGCTGATCCGTTTACTAAACCTCTCACGAGAGAGTTAGTAAGATTGGCATCTAGTAGGATGTGATTGAAACTCCTTAATTGAATCCACCAATGATAACAGTCCTACCAAAAATATATTAAACAAGTATATTTAGGTTCAAATGGTAAAAACAAATCATTTAATAAGTGGATGGGTTCCAACACTATTAAATTTATTGAACTATATCTTTGCTAAATAGTGTTGGTTGTTACTGTTGGAGGAATGATTTATAATTAAAACTCTCAATGAAGTTCAGTATAAGGTACAAGTATTTTCTAAAAGTAACAAAAATACTCGAAGAACATCATATATGTGAAATTCGATGTGGTGCCGCCTCATTAGAGAGTTGGAGTTGTCTCACTTTAAAAGTTCAAAGAAAAAGTATAAATGCAAAGTCATGTTAATTAGCACTAAGCGAGTTAGATGAACTCGTGCAATATAACACTTGTGTGTGTGATTTCATCGACATTGTCACTAGAAATAACAGGTTCAAAGCGTTCTAGCTACATGGAATTTCGATAATGCTTTATGAGATTTACACTACGGTTAGATTCAAATCGAAATATCTCATTCTTATGCATAAGTATTGATATTTGATTATGTGATTAACATTGATTTTGAACAAATGAGAGATTGTTGGAATCTTGTTGTTCAAAATTATGGATGGATGAATCGTGGATGTATGAAAAGGAAAAATTGACGCCATGAAAATGGCCTATGCGATCACATAAGACTTTTATGCACGCGGTCGCATAGGCACGATCAGGACATTCAACGGCAACCAAGATTATAGCTATGTGACCGCATAAGACTTTTATGAATGCGGTCGCATAGGCGCGATCAGGAAATTCAGCGGCAACCAAGGTTATAATTATGCGACTGTATAGTTATAGCTTATGCGGTCGTATAATTATAAAATTCGACCGTTGGTTGAATTTTTTTGAATTTTTGGTGGTTTTCTTGGTGAAACATTGTACCTTTTCTTTATGAGTTTGAACCACTTCGTGTAGGAATGTTTGAAATCTATATATACATATTGGTGTTCATCCAAAATATATGAGAATTCATTATATTATTCATCCAAATTTTGAAGAAATTTCATTCCTTTACATAATCAAATTTTTACCTTTTTCACTTATTCATTTGAAGATACACTTAGTTTTTGGCGTTCTTCATTAAGGTTTAATAAATCCTACAAACTATTTGTCATTTTCAATCCTTAAAAGTATAATGAGAGGAGGCAAATATTATTTGAGGATAACAATATACAATATATTTTTGTGTTCCAAGTATTCTGCGAATATTTTTTTCTTCTTCCTCTTCTTTTGTTTCCTTTGTTGTATATTATATTTTGCTAACAAGATCATTGTATAAATTTAATGTAACTCCAAAAATTTATTGAAGCTACCAAATTTATAGGATGATTTAATGTTTTTATAGACTCATGGTGGAAATATACCGCGTCAATGAAAAGTATAAACACTATAAAAACATTATCATTCACTAATTTGAAGCAAATTATACGAGAAAATAATGAGACGAAAACATGATAAAATCAAGATTTATTTTTATTTTTTTATTTACTTTCACTTGTGGCATGGTATCTATTACTTTTCATAAATGGTAGGTAAGAATAACTTCTACTTAGCTAAAAAAAAGTTAGTTTTAAATTATATAAAAAAAGTAAAACATTTCAAAATATAGAAGAATAAAAAGTGATCCCTCGACGGCATTCTTTCCTTAATGTGTCCAAATTGATTTTACCAAAAGGGGTATGGAAGATAGATCTAGAGAGGGACGTGATCTAACCGGTTGATAGCGAATTGATTCTCGCAATGCCTCATAGGTTTACCAGATGTACGCGGCTTTCCTATGTTCTACTTCGAAAGGGAGGAACGTCGGTTGTAGATGGTCACCACTTTCGGTAAATATTCTAAAATAAAATGTGGATGTTGCTATAAAATGAAAGGAAATTTTTTTGTTAGGGGATTGGAGTTGTTTGTAGAAATCACAAGGGACCGATGATAGCCGCCTTATCCAAATCTACCCGAGGCGTAGTATAACCGCTTATTGGAAAGTGCCTCACTATTTTTGAGGGACTCAATTTTGGGATGGAGTCAGATAGCAATAACGTCATGCAAACCATTCATAATCAGCATATTCATGCTCCTGAAGGAGCTATTCTTAGTAGAATATGATAATGGGTTGTTTCGTTCACAACCTTCAAATGATCTTTCTTTCGATTGTGCCGTGTGAACATCACAATTTAGACGACGTAACGAAATATAATTGAGTCAAAATCTTACCTACCAAATAAAAAAAATCCCTCCAATTTCTTTTTATCATTAACTCACATCACATAAGCATAATCATTTAAGTGATAAGATATTTTCATAATTTTAATTTATTGTCGCTTGATCAATATATGAAATAATTTATAAATGAGGGCTATGTTTTTTTTTAACATTTTTTGCAATAAAGAAATCTTAAATTCCAGTTGGTGTCAATTTTTGATAATTAATATACATTATTCATTACAACTAGTACTGACGGTGCATGTAAGAGAAAGTTAGGAGAGAGATTTTTGACTTGGCATCTCTTCATATGCAATGACTTCACTGACCGTTGAACACTCAACCCCTCAATAATAATATACTCGAACAAATCAGTTTTACCACAAAAAACCCTTTTCATTTCTCCACTTGCGTGCTCAATTTCAGCAAATAATTGACATAATTATTGTTTTAATGTCCATTTTTTCCCTTTTGCTAAGTAATTACTATTTCTTTGACTTGTGATTTTAACTTCTTCAGATTGATTTGAGATCCATTTTTGGATTAGGGTTTTGAGTTATTGTGGTTATGGTTGACTTTTTTTGTAGGTTTTGAGGTGGAGGTCGGTGGTTGTTTAGCATTCGTTTAGTATAGTAGTGCGGAAACATATAGGTTTTTAATGGAGAATCTAGGTTTTTAGGTGATAGGTTGGGGTCAAATGATAATGGATCGGTCGGTATTTGCGATCGCAATCTTGGGGTTCCTCTGCTTAATTATCGGGATTTTTCAATTTTCGCAGGTTTCTGCCAACGCCGAAGGTCTGTTCTTCTGTTTTGTACTTCAATTGAAGTGATTTTCATGCTTCAATTACGTTTTTACTTGAATTGAGTTTGACTGTATTGTAATTGATGTGTTTCAAGCCCGTTTCTTGTTTATTGTTAACTCAAATCTCAGATTGAAGACCCATTAAGTTTCTGTTTACAAAGCTGAGGGATTCGTTAGGATTTATTTTGAAGCTAATGAAAGAGTTCCGTTTTATATTAGCTGTAACTTTTGAAAATTTTCTCCTTTTTTGTTCTGTTCAGGAAAGTTTAACCGTTGACTTTACCATTGTAACAATGAAGAAAAACATATTTATGGTGCATCTGAGGTCTATTATTATAAAGTAGTTAACTCATATTTTGTTGGTTTTGCAAATAAATGTGTAGATTTGTTTGGTAGTATCTTAACTTGAATTTGTAAAACAGATGGTCCTTAATATTTGCTAATTGATTTATGCGCACAGGTGATGCCCTGAATGCGCTTAAGACAAACTTGGCAGATCCTAACAACGTTCTTCAGAGTTGGGATGCTACACTTGTCAATCCGTGCACTTGGTTCCATGTTACATGCAACAGTGACAATAGTGTTACTAGAGTGTGAGACTGCTTTGCCCTTTCCATAATTAGATACAAGAGTTGCATTTTAGAATTAACATTATCCTCCAATTATGGAAATTATTTTTGTGTGTGCTCAGTGATCTTGGAAACGCAAATTTGTCCGGTCAACTAACTCCGCAGCTTGGTCAGCTCCCGAATTTGCAGTATTTGTAAGTCATGCTTTGCAAAACATAATCACTTCATACACTTTTTCCCACTATATTCTTGTTGATTTGTTTACACTCATCTCTTTGTCACCTTACTATGGATTCACATTATACATTCTTCGACCGACAGGCGAAAGATGAAATCTTTGTATATTTCTTATATTTTCTGCTGATGGTCCAAAAGGAGAATGTGAACTGTTGAGGACACATCTTGTTTGTTGTTCCAATCTGTTTCGTGGGTTTTTATCTAGTTATGAGATTTCCCTCGAAAGGACATATTAATATACTATTTAGATGCCGACTGTACCGTGAGGTTCCGTGAAAAATTATATGTTCAATATTTTGAAAGCTATTAATATTTGGTTCATTTTTAGTTTGGTTACTCAAAGATCATATTTTTTATCCCTTCACTGACGTTTTACCTTCTTTAATCACTGTATTACTGAAAAAAAGCTAAAAAAGGTTTAATTTCCAGTGTTTGGTCCCTTTCCTCAAATGATGATGCAAAGGAAAAAGTAGTAATATTGCTTTAATTATATATTTAGAAATTTATATGTTTCTGTAAATTGCAATGCTGTTAAAGCATTTTATTCGTTGATCTGTAGTCAGAATATTGGCTACCTCACATATTAGACATTTGAGAGACCTTAGATTTACATGTCTATTGCTTTGGACCAATAATTTTTTGAGGCTGCTCTTTTTATTGGTGATATCTAGCCTTTGTTTGAGCTCCATTTTTCCAAAACTCATTTTCAACCGTACATTCCTTCAATAAAATAATTTTACACGTAAACCCGAAACTTTTCCTTACTTTTTAACGATGTATTTCTTCAAAAAATCACTATTCGAAAATCTATTACCCCGAAAAAATGGGGCTCAAACAAGAGCTTAATTTACATATTATCATCTTAACCTTTGTGTACCTCTCATTTTTTATTTTTTTGATATGCATATGGCAGGGAACTTTACAGTAACAACATAAGTGGAAGAATTCCAAATGATCTTGGGAACTTAACCAACTTGGTGAGCTTGGATCTTTACTTGAACAGTTTAAATGGTCCCATCCCCACGACCCTGGGCGAGCTTCAGAGATTACGTTTCCTGTACGTAATACAACATTTTTGTTTCTTATCTAAATATATTTTTTTGCTCTTTTTCCTTTTCTTAAAAGTTTTTGCCATTTAGAGAAAGGTTCCAAATTGGCCTTAGATAGTTGTTTACGAAAGCCCAATATGAACATTGTGTAGAATTCTTAATTGTTCATCCTATATTTTTCTCTTGTTTGAAAGTAATTTTGTTCTCCGTCTCTTGAGAATTGCTACAATATACCAAGTGAAAAATTGGGACAATGCTTGAATTTTTCAGCTCCTACAATATTAAGGCCCAATAGACAAATTATATGTGAAGAAGGTATTAATGCATCAACTCCCCATGATTAGGTTCATTACTAATTACTGAGAAATTTTCAGGTTACTTTGGATAAAGCATGTTTTTATGTAATTAATTGCTCAGATTCTTCAAAACCTAATTATGTGTGTTTATTGACTACATAGGAGGCTCAACAATAACACTTTGACTGGAACGATTCCTATGTCTCTGACCAACGTCACTTCACTTCAAGTCCTGTAAGTAGAGGATTAATAAATTTCTTTTATCACTGGTGGTTTTCTTTGCTTCTTGTTTTTGGCAGACTAATGATCATTTTCACGTATAAACACAGTGATCTGTCAAATAACAATTTATCAGGGACGGTTCCAATCAATGGCTCCTTTCAACTTTTCACACCTATCAGGTTTAATGCAATTACTTCTGTCTTTTCCATGCTAGACTAAGTCACTCATCAAGGTCTTGTTCTGACTGTCGAGTTCCTATCTTCCAGTTTCAACAATAATCCTAACCTGATACCTCCTCCTGTAACTCCACCGCCTCCACTTCAACCGACAAACCCATCTTCATCGCGAGGTTCGTTAATTCTTTATAGTATATCTTTTTTTTTCCTGAATAATTTCTTTTCCTTGCCCAGCACATGACAATAGGATATTAAGAAGATGAGCCTTGCTCGTATGACCTAGTGAATACGAACATAAGAGAGATCATAAGTTGGAAATGCTCTCTCATTAACTAACGGGAATATCTGATATATTTACTGCCTGCTTTTTGCATTTCCATTTAATGTGATCTCTAGACCATATAGTTAATAATTTTGTTCTCCTGTTTTTCAAACCGTAAAATTTTATTTATTTTTATGCTCATCAAATAGCTCATCACATTTTTTTAATTGGTATGCATTGAAAAACTTTTTGACACTGGGACTGGTTAGGTCAAGGATTTTTTTATTATGTCAAACTCACACTTCACCATTTAATTAGTCATTTGAGTGGCAAAGACTTATAACTTGATTGCTGTTGCAGTTGGAAACAGTGCAACTGGGGCCATTGCAGGAGGAGTTGCTGCTGGAGCGGCTCTTCTCTTTGCTGCTCCTGCAATCGCGCTCGCTTTGTACCGACGAAGGAAGCAACCAGTTCATTTCTTTGATGTTCCTGGTTAGTTGACCTAAAGAAGGCTTTAGTTTATCATGATTATTGTGTAAAATGTGTTCTTAATTATCTTCTATTCATTGGCAGCCGAGGAGGATCCAGAAGTCCATCTAGGGCAGCTCAAAAGATTTTCTTTGCGTGAACTCCAAGTTGCAACGGATAATTTTAGCAACAAAAATGTTCTTGGCAGGGGTGGATTTGGCAAAGTTTATAAAGGCCGGTTGGCTGATGGTTCTCTTGTGGCAGTTAAAAGACTAAAAGAAGAACGTACACAAGGTGGAGAACTGCAGTTTCAAACAGAAGTAGAAATGATCAGCATGGCTGTGCATCGAAATCTACTTAGGTTACGTGGCTTTTGCATGACACCTACAGAACGTTTGCTTGTTTACCCCTACATGGCTAATGGAAGTGTAGCATCATGCTTAAGAGGTACTGCTTTTTATCATTTTCGTATATTCATTATTTGACTGAGTCACACACACACACACACACATATATATTCTGTGCGAAATGTTGCTTGCTGATAATAATGTTACTGTTAAAGAATATACTCTGTAGTTTAAGCAATGAAATATTTATAAGCATGATATTTATTAGAAACAAAATTTGATTTATGAGGACTAAAAGAGATTTGAAACTGGAAATAATACTCCTCCTTTAATTTATAATGAAAACCTTGATCTGAAAAATAATATAATATTGAGACCTTGATCGAGAGTACTAAGAAATTCTTTACACGAGATGCTAACTAAAATTTAATTTAAGATAATTCATTGTAGTATATGTAGTGCTTTTAAGTTCTTAAAAGCTGTGAGTTCTACAAAGTGTGGATAAAAAGTGTTTTGACCAGCTTAAGTTATAATTTAAGCTTTCCCAAACATGCTCTAATCTGCCACATGTATCAACCAAAGTATCTGAATTTGTTTTCTTGTTTTATGAATCTGACAAATAAGATTAATTATGCGATAAACTACCCAAATTTCTTCACTAGTTAAATGTAAGAAATGATTCGCTCTACTTTTCTTGGCATGTCATTTTTTGTGTATGGGAGAAGAAGAGTAGTATTTACTGCACTGTGGTGGATATAATTAACTTGTTTATTTGTAGATAGAGGGATAGTGACACTTGAACACTAGTGATCACTTCCCTTAGTAATTATAATGACACTACTTCTGGTTTCCACATTTATTTAATGTAGCAAAGGGGTGAATCGAAAGTCTCAATTCCCATTCACACTTGCCACAAATTTCAACTAATAAGATGTCTCTTTGTTTTACCAGTATTGTTGATATAGAAAGGGTACTAACTCTTGGCCACACACCTCACATTTGCCATTTGTTCCTTTTTTTCTCTCTCTTTCCAGGTTAATTTCCTTTTTGTTCCTTGTCATTTTTTCTTCTTATCACGGAAACTTGTCAACAGTTTTCAATGTGAATTTGCTTCTGCTTCTGCCACCATCAACCCTTGCCAGTTTATATCATACCACAACGATCAACAGCAACCAAGCTGATCCATTATTACGCAGACAAAATTAACAAGCAGATGTGTGTGTGTGACAGTGCGAGAGAGAGCGCACATGGAAGGAATGATCATTTATCATGACGATTTTGTAAAAAATGACAGTTAGACGTCTTTGGTTTGATAATGATATTGGTGCTGGTGGACTGCAAAAAGTGGTCCACTAGAGTCATGGCAAATGTGGTGGTGGTTTAAGCAAAATTTTATAATTAATTTCATATATTGTGATATGGATCTAATAATGCTGCTGAACATGATCTTGCAATGTTGATATTTGACAATGTAGTATCTGGAAAGGCTCTACTTTATAATTTTATATTGTTATTTTTGTTCTAATAGCTTATTAATGCATTATTATAGAGCGATCCGAATCACAACCTCCACTTGATTGGACAATTAGAAAGCGTATAGCATTGGGAGCTGCAAGGGGGCTTGCTTATTTGCATGATCACTGTGATCCTAAGATTATTCACCGTGATGTCAAAGCTGCAAACATATTGTTGGATGAAGACTTTGAAGCAGTTGTTGGTGACTTTGGGCTGGCCAAACTCATGGACTACAAGGATACTCATGTTACCACGGCTGTACGTGGCACAATTGGTCATATAGCTCCTGAGTACCTCTCCACTGGTAAATCTTCCGAGAAAACTGATGTTTTTGGATATGGAGTCATGCTTCTTGAGCTCATTACTGGGCAGAGAGCTTTCGATCTGGCTCGTCTTGCTAATGACGATGATGTGATGTTACTTGATTGGGTGAGCACTATCATTTTCCCTTTTTGTACATCCTTCAATTAGATAATAAGAGATTCTTGTGTAGTCTTCAATGTCGAACCTTGCAATAGATGGAAAAAATTACATTGCTCCATTATATTCTTGTGCTCAATGATACTCACCTAAAATAATACTACGTCCTTTATGGCCTATACAGGATTGGATATTATCAAGGAAGGAAAGAAGCTTAAATCTTGATCATAATATTGTGAATCTTGTTTAATACTGCTAACAAAATGTGCACTTGTGTTTTTGCGTGCTTTCCCCTTTGGACTTATTATTTCATTTACTTGACTTGAATTTCAGGTTAAGGAACTTCTAAAGCAGAAAAAGTTGGAAACTTTAGTCGATGCAGACCTACAGGGCAATTATATTGATGAAGAGGTGGAGCAGCTAATTCAAGTGGCTTTGCTTGGCACACAAAGTTCCCCTATGGAACGTCCCAAGATGTCGGATGTTGTCAGGATGCTTGAAGGCGATGGCTTGGCCGAGAGGTGGGAGGAGTGGCAAAAGGAAGAAATGTTCCGTCAAGAGTTCAATCACACCTACCACCCGAATACTGACTGGATAATTGCCGACTCCACTTCCAATGTCCGACCGGATGAATTATCCGGGCCAAGATAAACTTCAATGATCAACATATATAAAACTCACGGAGGCCCTCTGTTTTGAATGATAATCGTCGTCTTTGTAAATGATCATATATTTTTCGATTTTTGTTCAGGTCACCATTTGACATTTTCATGTGCAAGCAGCAGAAATGGCTGTGGACTTCTCTGTCAATGTATATTTCTTTTTATGTATTGAATAGCGAAAGCATAAAAAAATAAGCAGAATTGTTGCAACAGAGGAATCAATCACTTGCTCTCGAGAACTTGTACCTCCACGTAAGAGATTCAAGTTCCAATTTAGCTCTGTTTGGCAGATAGTATTTGACGATGAGAAACATTGTTGAATAAGAAAAAGAAGCTAAAATTTTATTTATACTACTGTTCAATTCGTCCAATACTAATTGCTTGGATACAACTACATAGTGAGGCTTGCACAACGTTTGTCGCGGCTCTTTTCTCAAGAAATCGAGAATACTCACCACAGATACACGACGGGAAATTAGTTTTAAAGGAAAATACACTAAAAGCTTTTATTGGGAGTTTCATCACTTAGAAGAACAAAATCTAATGCTCTCTAAATCTGTGATTCTAATAACACATGTACATCATTCACAATCAAGACTCCCATCTCATGACAATAGTTGAACTAATTACAACTTTTGCCTAGATTATCATTTTTAAATTTCATATGGACTAAGATAGCCTTGGAAAGTAACCTAAATTCCATTGGCTTTTTTGCACTTTTTGTCCTCATCGTACTCATACTTCTTGTATTTAGCCCATATTTGTCATTCTTTAAAATTTTAAGGCTGTGTCTGGTAAAAATTATTTTCAGTTTTCAATCAATTTTTGGACCGTTATTACACAAAATGCAGGGCCCAGCATCACACAACAAAGTCCACTATGGCGGCTCAACGGCTAGAATTGCAATTAAAATTGGAAAATGATCTTTACTAGATGGGCTCTAAATTATTTGCTACAGTACCATTCTTCATCACACATTCACACAATAAAACATTCTATACACAAACTAATAAAGTTTCCTTACTTTTTAACCACACATTCTCCATCAATCTACTATTCTATAATAAATTACAAGAAATTAATGGCTCTGAAACAGGGCCTTATCTTGGTTACCTAACTTGATGTTTCCTATGCAAGAGTGGTCCTTTTTGTCCATTGTAGTCTAAACTGGCCATTAAAGGCTCCTGTGGACTGCACATGCTTAATTTCAGAAGGAAAATTTTATCCAATCACTTATAAAATTAAAAAAATAGATAAATTGAACCAGGGGTCTCAAACCTTTTAATAAAGTGCCATGGGGTCCAAAATCTTTTGTTTTTGACCTCTAAATTTATATCCAGTGCGAGGTCTCTAGAACTACATATTGGTTAAAATTTGACCAATTTAAAAAAGGACAAAAGGGTCCATAAATTATCCCATTTATTAAAAAAAATTCAAAAAACGAGATCTTAAATAAAAGAAATAAAAATGGATAAACAAAAATTTAAGAATGAGAAAAAGCTAATGGTTTTCTTCTAAATACGTAACCTATAGATCAATTAATGGTTTTCTAGGTGAAACCATTCAAGGGACCTCGCATTACATATTAATTTAAAGATCAATGGACAGAAATGACCACTTGCAAAGGAAACGTTGATTTTAAGGATTTTTTTTTGTCAAAAGAGAAGGGATAACTCCGATACCGTAGGAATCAAGAATGCTAAAAAGTCAAATTCCATTCCAAATCCCAATTTGAAAAAAAAAAAAAACTTTCTACTAAATCCCTCAACTTCTTTCTCATACTAAAAAATCACCCGTACATCTTTCTCTCTCTCCTCCAAGCCCAACATTGTTTTTCAAGAAAAACAAAGCTTACAAAATCCTAGAAGCAATAGCTTCTCTTGGAAGCTAAAATATGTTACTCTCAAATTTGTACACTCAAAAGAGTACTATGAAATCTTGAGCATACAAAGAAGTGGTCATTTTACAGAAGGGCATATGTGAAATTTTGCATCAAAAAGTGGCCATTTTTTAAGTTTTAAGAGTAGACTCATTTCAAATCCACCCTTCAGATTTGGGCCACATTTCCAAATTCCCCTTCTCCAAAATAGGATGACAAGATTCACTTTCTACCACCAGTTCCAATCCTTGGTTTGCCTTTGACTTCAGCCTCCTGCTCAAACAACAGAACAAGGTGTGTTCAGGATTTAAAGCACAAAGGAGTTCTAATATCCAAGGGAGACCATTTCCAAAAATAGCTTCAAAAAGTGAGAAAAATGACCTGTGGTAAATGCAGGTAAATGCATGGTTTTGCTGTTGCCGGATTGTGATTTTCTGCACCCTTGCTCCAATCATAACAAACCTGAAAACAAAATATTTGGGCAAAATTTTCCGAAAAGAAGACAAATTTAGGAGTTAGGACAGCCAAAAAACTCATCTGAAAATATTTCGGTTAGTTATCCCGAGAAAGATTAATGAGAATTATAATGGTTAAAAAAATTCAGCATCCAGACAAAGTGTCAAAGACTTCCTCAAGCTGATTGAATTGGAAGTAAAAGAAATATCCATCTCATCATCGTAGACATAAAACAATGATGCAACAACATAGAAAATATCTTTCTAGCACCGATATTCTCTAGGAAATAACAGTCTCTAATATGATTAAGAAAATGATGAACATAAGATAATATACAATTATATGTGTTAACTAAGGCTCACCGAATATGCAAAAATGGAGCCATCATTGTTGAAAGTGCTGCAAGGAATGGGCTGACCGCACCTTGACATAGCCTAAGAAACACAGTGATAAGATGACCACTCACGAGCATGCCAAACAATGCAATTGAGAATAACTGATAACTGCAAGCATTTTCAAGACTTGAGAAGAAGGATTCTATAATACCTTAAGCCTCTGTTTGCTGTCTTTGTCCCAAAAGTTGAAGGCTCCATCAGATCCAGACGTTGCAAATGTGTGATGTATCTGAGACAAGGCATAGAGTATAAGATCCAGGTCATCGATAAAGAAAACACGAATTCTATCGAACTTTTTAGCACAATAACATATAACTCTTGTAGCATTGAGATCATAATTTAGGAAGTGGTCAATGAGAATAATTAGGAAGTAACAATCTTTTAACATAAAAGCTAAACTGTTTAATAAATCTTTTAGAAGTTGGAGACAATTAGAATTTTGTAAACCCCATATAGATAAGCATGCAATTAGCCACGAATTTAAGACTTGATCTTCGACAATTTAGTAAAGTTATAATTCATAACTCCTGAAGATACCAGATTGGCCAAAAAAAAAAAAGATAAATCCAAGGGAAAATATAACTATTTTCACCACACAATTCTTGATGTTATCATAAATTAATCCGCGCAAGAAGAAAAATAGAATGATTCTTCATGTAACAAGAGGCAATTAACAGATTCCACCTCATGGCTTTTCTTCTCATTTGTTGATCTCATGAAATGTTTAAAATGCATGGCAAAATTCTGCTTTTATTTCAAGTATAAAACTTAACAAGGCGCTCTCTCTAGATAGTGCTTCAAAAATGCCAAATTTGCTCATGAAGAACTCTAGTTTGAGACATTCCACGTCTTCCCATGTAACATGCTAAGCTCAACATCAAATTTAGAAAAGAGCTGAAAAACATTATATCACTGTCTGTAGAGCGTTGTAAGTGATCAATTTTAGGTAAAGGATATACATTCCATCCACAAACCGAGCTATGGTTGCCTTGTGCCAAGAAAGTTTTCTGTGCTTTCTTTTCTCCATTAAGTAGAAAAGCAAAATAGCTAGAAAGTTTGCAGACTACATATGTTGGCTTATAAATCTTAGGCATACAACACCATTAATAGGTATACTCAATGCATGTTCACTGACATAAACTCAAGAAGAACGAGAAAAATCCAGAATCTGAAATGCTAGAAAGTTTCAGATGCCAACAATTTCCCTCCCTCCACATCGCACAAAAACACCCAAAAGAATAAAAATGAAAGAAAGAAAGAAGGAAAAAACAAATGGGAGGATGGGCGCAAGAGGAATGACAGCAAGCTCCAATGACATCATTTAAAATGAAATATCTTACAGGGTGGAAATTCAATGAATTGACAGAGTAAATGTCATTGCCTTCTCTATGGCATTTGAACGTAAAGTTTTTACTTTGTTGTGCATCATCAATATGATGTACACCAACTCTTCCTTCAATTGAGCCAACCTACAAGAACAACGCCAAATGTTATATAATCAGAAAATTCACAGAACCTATAACAATAATAATACCAATGCCATAGAGATGAAATAATCATATGATTTCATGCATCATTTTTTTCTATGCATTTAGATATTTATGAAGACTACTGTGCATTTCTCCACAACTAGAAAAATGTATCAATAAAAAAACAATTCTTCACAAATCAAAGAGGCAAAAGCACCCACAATTATAATCATTTAAAAATTAAAGCCTGCAATGTGGCACAGAAGAGAGAGAACAAATATCACCAGAGAGATTAAGAGAAAATCTTCTATCTTCTCTTAGGACCACCACAGTGCAGGGGTCTCCCTCTGCAATTTCTTTTTGCAAGTTCAAGAGATGAATGTGGAAATATAAGAATCTGCGAAAGACTAATGTATCTAGCACACTGGGAAATAGAACATGGGTAGGTTAAGCAGCAAGAGTGATAGCTATTTCCTTGCATATATTTGATACACAAGAAAGTTTGCCAAAGAAGTACATATAAGACTTCTTTGCAATCCTTGACATCAAATATATTCATCAAAATTATTTAGAATTCCTACTTCTCCACTGTTTGTTCACTTTTTATCAATCAAACACTGAGAATCTCAAATTAGCATACAAACGGTAATATCCCTGCATTTCAGTTTCCTATTATTGATAATGTCTGTACTCGTTCCTGCTGACCTCCCATTCTAGCTATAATCAAGTAAGACGCGTTCAATTAAAGCCCTATTTGGTAAACATTAAAATTTTCATCCTCATTCTACTTTAACTCATTTCAACCACACATTTTTCATTAAAATAATATTTTCCATCACATCAATAACTTTTCCTTCTTTTTCAACCACACATTCTCCATCAATCTACTATTCCAAAATACATTCTTCCAAAATAATATCTATCAAACACACCCTAAGTATATGAATCACAAATATTTTAAGATCTTCAAGTATCTACCGAGGGAACAACTTGAGACGGTACATGTAAAATCAAGCTGTCAAAATATGTGTAACCAATACAACATAAGACGGAGCATAACAAAACACTGGAGCATAACAAAACACTGGAGCAGATTAAAGATAATCCATAGAATAAACTTAAGTCACAGAGATTCAGAAAGAACTTACTAAGCAACCTTGCTGATCTGGGAAAGCGGCTAAACACCTTGTCTGGTACTTCAAGGGTGAAACAACTCTCTTGAACTCCGCCTGTCATATCCCAAAAAGCAATTAACCATGTAATGATGACATAAATAAAAAGAAAATAGCCAGTAAATTTTAGAAAGTCTTTTGGCAGTCAGTCAATAAAAATGTTGCAGAGAATGTCAGAAAGAGGGACACTGAGAATTTAAGAGTATTAAATCACGCGCCACGATACCCAAACTGCAATTATTGTCATGAGTTGGTTAAATAATAGGGAATACTAGAAATAAATACCAGGTTCGGTGCCTATATTCTCACAATCAGCTGGTGATAAAAAAAAAAGGAAGAAAGAAAAATTAAAATACTGACTTAAGGTGGCACTTCACCAAAAACATGTTTGTATCCTTACAAATTGATTGTTGCTGATCTGGCAAAACCCATAAGAAAATGCAGAGTGATGGTCTTATTGCGAAAGAGGACAGATAATCATTTGGCCAGTAAAGTGGAGGTAGGTTCCATCAACATTTGTGAGATGCTTATTTATGTCCAATTAATATAAACTAAATCTTCTCTAACCAAACAATCAGCAAAGATAAGGAAAGAATTCGATTGACATAACCGACAGTTCCATTTCTGACTCTAGTTTGGATACTTGACGTCAATCAGGTCTTTTATCATGCAAGTGTCCTCTCTAAATGAGTTCATCAGACTTTATAAGGAAAAAATCTTTGAGCCTCCAAAGATCTTAAGAAAACTAACAATAATAGCTCATGTTGAAGGAGACCCTTAACCGAGATTTCTGCTTGTTTGATAGTATCAGCTCCAACCAACATACAAAATTCTATAATTCATCTATTTCCCATATTGCTTCTATAGCAGCAAGAAAGGGAGTTTAAAACCTCGTCTTCAGCAGTGTATTATGTGAATTGGAGCTCAAAACAATCTTATAGTCTTACTTTGTACTTGATGTGAACTACAAACATTGTTTTCTGCATATTCAAAGAAAGTCGTGCCCAAAAATTAGGTCTTACCAAGGGACAAAGGAATACTCCAGAAGATGGTTACTTTCATCATTAGTGGCCTCCTTTGATTATTTTTTTGAAGTATGAAATTTAAACTTTTCTTCCTTAATTTTCAGTTTCCAGCTTGCAACTGCTATTGTTTTTCGTTCCCTTTACAAAGGGTTCCACACTTTACACTATATGAGACTGCTCTTTTAAACAATTTCAAAAGTTTGCTCCTACAATGCTTATTTAGTTTCCAAAACTCTAATATTACTCACCCAAAAGTAGATTGAACAAAGTCAACCCCCAATGCAATGAACGATTACAAATGATAAATGACTGATGGGGAAATCTTGAGTCAACACTGGTTATCTTTTTCCAAGCAGAAAATTATTTCTATTTGATTTACCCATTATTCCAGTTCAAATCTCCAGTTTACTCTTTCATTGTTAGGTAGCTTCTGCCAAATATATTTTTCTAAGATATATATTTCCAAGCTGATAGTATTAACCACTTCAAGAAACAAATTAATGGTTTCAGCATTCTTTGCTCTTGCTTGAGCTCCATTATTTGAGAAAAAAATGATTTTAGAAGTGTTTTTTGAACAATACGTGGTTAAAAAGGAAGGAGAATTTTTGGGTTTATATGTAATATTATTTTATTGAGAGAATGTGTGGTTCATAAGAGGATAAAGAAAAATGAATTAAAATTTAATGGAGGCCAAACATGGGCTTTATAAAGGAAAAAGAATACCTGCGGGTTCTGCAAGTTGAAAACAATAAGATTTCTATCGGCAGTGCCAACAACCAAAAGAGGGTGTCTGACTGTAAGTGCACAGCACCGCTCAGGAAGTTGTTGGACATGAGCTGGATTTGGTTGTCTCAAATCCCAATACCTGATAAGAATAGCACCACGTTACCACATAGAAAAAAATACTTTGCTATCAAATGTTTATGCAAAGCGGGTTAGAGATGCAATAAACCAGACTGGTGCATAACTGAACTGGGAACTAAGCGGAAATGTCACATAGGAGATATTGATGATATCATATTGGAAGGAAGCCTGCAGACTATATTGTCAAAGCCATAAAGAAAGGACACCTTAATAAGCTTGCAAACAGAGATCTAAGAAAAGCTGGTCGGTAACTTGATTCATTAAATTCAAAGCATGTCTAGGAAGTGTTTATAAACAGTTTAAATTATAAATAAATAGGAATGAGTGATGGATGTGGATAAAAAATGGCTTTAGTGTTTATAAGAAGGTGCAAACATGAGCCAAATATAGGCTAAATGCGATTTATTTGAGTAAAGAAAAGCTTTGCTGCTCCATGAAATGTTGTAAGGACACAGAAAGCAATTAGATACAACTCCAGCGGACCAGTGCAATTCTACAAAATAATAAAGATATCAGTAAACATTGCTCAGAATCAATAAAAAGCCGTCAATAGCGAGCAGAAAGGTCATCTAATGTTGCATACAAAGCCTGCCATAATTCAACCATTTCCAGGACCATTCCACGAAGAGGAAGAGATAATTATAAATACAATTATAGCAATTCACTCTATAGATAACGAAGTGTCACTGTCTTTATAATATGTAACTATTGCTTTGGTAGCATGAGCTGTGCTAACAAATATGTATGAAACTGAAAACCACATATCATGCATTTATAGGAAGCCACAAAATATGCCATCAATTTTTCACAGAGAAATGGGGAAATATACGAGTTTGACACAGTGAAAGTTGCATCTTCATTCCTATATCTTCCTAGAATTAATTTAGAGATGCCTTGGTACTGGAATCCTTCGTCAGGATATATCTTTAGCAGTAGGGCTTCTGAGGGAATGCCTACAATTGATTGTAATTTTATGCGATGTGTATGTCCATCAAATTCTGATCTTTTGACAAGTTTTCACATAATGCTGATATGTGAATATGCATAAGCAAATTTATATGTGTTTGTAAGGGTGCGTACGTATGCACGTACGCGTGTGTGTGTGACCTCTCATTGTAAATACAATGGTTATCAAGACCAAACTCACCTTAGGGTCTTGTCCCAACTTCCCGTTACTAGGAGATTCATTTCTGGAACCCAAGCAATTTCTTTGATGGGAGCATCATGCATGGCCACTGTTACAGGTTGGCCGCCAGACAACAATGGCCACATCTTAACTTGCTTGTCGCAGCCTCCAGAGAAGATGGTTGTTCCATCATCCTTCCAAGTTGAGCACAACACCTTGCAAAAGTAAACACAATAATTTACAAAGTGACTATGGAAAGTCAGCTGAATATAAACGAAGTAGCATTAAAAGGTTTACAGAAGTTGATATGTTACCGGCTGCTCATGTGATATCGATGCTTTAGGCACAGTACTGAGCGATGTTCCAGTTTTCACTATTTCCCAACATCGCACCTATGAAGAATTTTCAAACAGATGTACCAGAGCAGGTCTGTTAACAGCTAATCAACTAATTTGTTTGCAAACAAATACCCTCCCTCAATCATTACGAGCCCTTCAGAAGAACCCCCATCCCAACAAAAACAGTTACAAAAAGACAAAGCAATCCAAATATTTAGGGTCCTGCACTTTGATAGAATGCTATACATTCTAGAGCTTAGATTTACAGTCACTCAAAACACTAAGAATATATATGCAGGCATAGATTTGGGGCCTTGGAATTGAAATTAGACTTTTTTCCATCTCAAATTTGAATAACTAATCATAAATACTAATTTGAGGCCATAATATGTCCTGTCAAAAATGCAAGCTAATTTTACAAACTAGCAACATCAAAAAAATCTCCAACAATTAACCGCAACGACAGTTTCCCCTATAAATTTTTTGGATACGTTTAAGTAGGTTGAAAAAGTAATGATGAAAACTCAATTTGAAGCAAGAAAATTACCTGATTATCCCACGAAGTTGCAACCAGCACATTTGCCTTGGGGCTGAAACAAAGGCTCGACACTGAATCACTTGGAGGTTGCACTACCTTTAACACACTCGAAAAATCAATCAATTATAGAACCCACCAAACTCAGTGAAGACCCTCAATACATACACAGGTCCAAACAGTCTAAGTTGGATTCACGAAACCCAGTAAAGAAGTGAAATACAGTACAAAATAATTGAAAATTACCTCAGTAGAACGATTGGGATTTGGGTTTGCAGTGGCAGACGTAGTGCCGAACGTAGCCATTGAGTTCACTAATTTACACAATACTGCTACTAGAATTTTCAATTAAAAAAAAAAGATATAATTGAAAATATGGTGGAAAAACCCTAATTCTTAAAGTGAACAAGAAGAAATATCAAAATCTAGCNACCTCAGTAGAACGATTGGGATTTGGGTTTGCAGTGGCAGACGTAGTGCCGAACGTAGCCATTGAGTTCACTAATTTACACAATACTGCTACTAGAATTTTCAATTAAAAAAAAAAGATATAATTGAAAATATGGTGGAAAAACCCTAATTCTTAAAGTGAACAAGAAGAAATATCAAAATCTAGCAGAATATTTTGAGATCAACAGACAAAAATTAGAAGGAATAGATTTTGATAAAAGTTATGAT
>CAIGRM010197226.1:0-17819 GCA_903798335.1 Fraxinus albicans
ATTTTAATTTAAATCAAAGTTAACAATGAATTTTAATGATATATTTCATGGAATCTATAACTGTTTAACTTTTATCAAAATTTACTAAAAATTTGATTTTAATCTCCACCAAATAGGGATAAAATAACAATAAATTTGAATTTCGATAACATGCTAATTTTAAAAATTCTCCGACGATTGTAAGCTGATCGAATCTACAAATTGCTTATGTCAATTCAAAACTTATTTCGAGAACTATATTATGGGCATATCGAATAGTCCAAATGTATATTGAAAATAGTTAAAAATACATTAAACGTGAGTTTTAAAGAAAGACGTCTAACTCGCATTTAAAAAAGAAAATCAATTATTTCATTGACATTTATTATTTTTGCTATACAAACTTCTCAATGTGATTTTCATCATTTTATTAGGAAATTTTTTATGGAATATAACATCAAAAATTTTCAAAATTTTACATCCGAAAAAGTTATGTCCCATGATGTAAAATTACACGGGGTATGATTTTTTTGGATGTAAATTTTCGATTGTAAAATTTCTCTCAATTTCTTTTCAAGTTCGATTGTGCTCCCTAACTTTAAAACTCTGCTTCCGCCCCTGGATTACACGGGGTATGATTTTTTTGGACGTAAATTTTCGATTGTAAAATTTCTCTCAATTTCTTTTCAAGTTCGATTGTACTCCCTAACTTTAAAACTCTGCTTCCGCCCCTGGAAGGGTCACAACCTAGTGGACAACTATAGTAACCTCCTAAAGAATGTGTATTTAAGGTTGCAACTATAGAAATGGGTTACCATTCAATATACAAGCTTGGGTTACTATTAATAAATTAATCATTTAAATTTTGACTACATTATTTCGAATTATTAAATATAGCTTTTTGAAAACAAAAACATGATTTTCAGTTACTAAAATGAACCCAAAATTATAACTTCTAGTTTTTGTGGTATCCTCTATCTTCTATGGTCTCCCTTATTTATTTATTTATTTATTTATTTTTTTGGAAAAGGTGATTAGCTATAATTTTATAAATTAAAAATTACAATTCTCTTAGCATATTAGGTAAATTGGAGTTAGGGTGAGCAAAATCCGACTGAGCCCGTCAAAATCACCCAAACCGAACCAACCCGACCTATTTGGGTTGGCTTTTTTGTTGTTTTTACAAGGGTTGTGTGAGTTGGTTGTGTAGGCGAGGCGAGTTCGGTCAGGTCCGGTTATGGGTTAACTCATAAAAATCGAATAAATCTGCCCAACGCAACCTGACCCGACCATATTTATGAACTTTACAAGTGTTATGATGTTGTTTGGAAACTCTTAGAATAATATTATAAGAATTGGATAGAATACATTTTACGAAAAATAGTATAAGTAAATACATATTCAACACAAAAAAACATTTCTTAACTTCATATAATTTAATATCAAGCTGTCCACGTAACATTTCCAGACATGAATGCCTAAATCATTCAGATTTTTTTGTTTATTGCAACTATGGAGACCAAATATTATATAAGTTATGAGTCAATCATAAATCTGTCCAATCCAACCTGCCTACTTTAATCTTTGTTGACAAGTTGTTCGGACCCGACCGATACTTAATTGGATTGGGTTGGGTTGGGTTGGGTTAAATTATGATCAAATCGATCATGTTGGGTTGGGTTTGGGTTGAGGCAAAAACGGACCCAACCCAACCCCTAATTGGAGTACTCGATCATAAAAGAGTGAACTCGATCGATGATTAATTGAAAAATATTGTGTAATACTTTTTCTTAACCTTGTTGAGTCGAGTCCAACTTATTAACTTAATTTATTATCCTGTTCCAACTTCCAATTAGTAGGACTAGCTAGTTCTGAGGTACTACCACAAAGAACATTGCTATACCATCAATATTAAAAACAAAATGAGGAATAAATTGAAAAAAAGGTTACAATAAATACTTCTCATGGCATGAAAAAACTTACATAACATTAATGAGAGTCACATTAGTCAGATTAACAATTTACTGCTCTTTGCAATTTTTAACTTGGGAAATGTTGTGTGCATTTAATACTGCAATTGCTGGACCATATTCAAGTGTCCCAATTCAATTAAACTCACGTAAAATAAGCACTGTTCATACAAGTAACTTTGTTCATTACAACCTTTCTTCCTAAAAGTGTGACTTCAAAATTCATCACCCTCGCTCATGTGACCTTTCAGATCTCACACTTTTGCCTGTGATTTGCTTCAATACATTTTAATCTTCTCTATCCCAGCGTTTATATATATATTCTTCGATCTTATGCAATTCTTCTTCAACAAAGTGTTACGTTTCGGATTGAACAAGCTCAATTAATTAATTGAGAAGAAAAAAGATGATGAAGAGTTCTGTAGTTTGCTTTGTACTTCTCCTCCTTCCGTTATTCATCCATGCAAGGCACATTGGCAAGCTACACTCCTGTAAGATTCTTTCTTTTTCTTGTTCACAGTAGAAGAAATTTCACTTTTAACTACGCGAAATAAGGAAAGTTTTAAAGTTTTCGTCGTTAAAAGTGAAATTGACTAGTGAAGGTCGTCTTTATGAAACTAACATTATGTTTGTCGATCAGATAATGGGCATCGGTATCAAAGAGTGTTGTCTAGCAAGAAGGAAGCAAGTGTGAAACCTGATTTCTATGTGGATCACAAGAGGGCACCATTGATGCACAGAAGAGCTGATACGCTTCAGATTGCAGGGTCGAGGTTACCGGATTGCTCACATGCTTGTGGATCGTGCACACCGTGTCGATTGGTTATAGTTAGCTTTGTCTGCTCATCGCTCGAAGAAGCCGAGACATGTCCAATGGCCTACAAATGCATGTGTCATAACAAATCTTATCCAGTTCCATAATATTTTATTTTGTCCAAGATTCTTTGTAATTTTTTTCTTGGAGATCTTATAGATTTCCTATGAGTAATCAAAGAGTTTCGAGTTTTAATTTTAATCGGTGTTTTCAAAGTGTAGCTAGTTTTCCTCGTCAAAGATTTCCACGATATGAGTGTTGAAGTAACAAATGAGATAAGAGTAATGCTATGTGTACATAAAAATACACATAGCATTTGACATAATAGCCAAATGGCAGCCCCCTATATTTTTTTCTTGGAGATCTTATAGATTTCCTATGAGTAATCAAAGAGTTTCGAGTTTTAATTTTAATCGGTGTTTTCAAAGTGTAGCTAGTTTTCCTCGTCAAAGATTTCCACGATATGAGTGTTGAAGTAACGAATGAGATAATATTTTAGTAAGTTCAGTAGTAACTCGACACGCTTTTAAAGTTTAATCACAATTAAGAAATATTTGAAAAAAATCAGTGACAACTCGGAGAGCTTTTAAAGTTCAATAATAATTGAGAAACAATTTAAAAAATTCATTGACAATTAAAATATTTAACTCTAGGTTGCACTGAAACTTGTAAAATGCTAGTGTCAACATTTTTGGATCCATTTTGAAAACCCCTTTTTTTTTTTTTTCCAAAAACTTTAGAAAGCACCTCAGAACTCTAAAAAAGTTTCCCTTTTTTTCAAAAAAATAAAATAAAATAAATTTATAAAACCTAGAAACCAAATTAAGATTTTGATGTAGAATATTATCACGACTTTGTCTAAAAGTTATAACTTATGACACTAATGCAATTCATCCTATATCACCTAGAATCTAGATCGAGAATTCACCCACATCCACTTCCGTGGCCCTCGTGATTTAAGCATGCTCATGCATTAGAATTGTACATTATTATGAATTTTTGTAGGCTTCAATGGAGAAATAATTTAATTAATTATTCTGAATTTATTGGTGACTTGGATATCTTGTTTGAAAATAGTTACTCAATATCGAATACTTGGTAATTTTTTGTTATATTTTTAGGAATTTGGATTTTTTTTTAATTACACGTTAAAACCATTATATTCAATTTTTAATTCTTGATAAATCGAGTCAATTTCATTCAATTTATATTTTGCCATTATATTTAGTTTTTCTATTGGAAGCTTTATCATGGTCGTGTCTCTCACGACCATTTTATTTTTATAAACATCTTCATCGTCTAACATATTTTACAAAGATCAAATTATTATTATAAATATAGAAGAGTTTATGCTAGGTACATAAACATGTGTATAAGTAACTAATTAAGCTTAACCAAACTTTCGCGTCAAAAGTGTCACACCACCACTAGATCATCTCCAAAAAAATCACATTTCACGAAATTAATTCTAAAAAATTTATTTCAAATAGGGACTTTGGTAAATAATGTGTGGAAGTCATTACTTTCATTCATCATTCTTACATATCTATCTACTTAGAGGTGTCAAGACGGACGGGCTGGTCAGACCCGTGAAAATCGGCCCGGATCGATCCGGGACAGCGAGCTGACCCATGATCCGAACGGAAGGTTCACGGGTCAAGGAGGTGTGACCCGCGGGCTTCGCATGTTGCACCTTCACGGGTCGCGGTTAACCCGCTGGCCCGTAAAAAAAAAAAAAAATAGGTGTCAACCTAATTGGAATGTACTTATACTATAAATATTTGATAATAGTAATTAGAAATGCATTTAGTTGTTATTTGTTTAAGTTAAATTTAACTTTGCAAAGTTATAAATAATTCATGTAACATTAAATTTAAATTCTATGTAAACATTTCTTGGTATAAATATNTAAATCTACTTAAATAGACATATATAAAATTGAATAAAAATATATTACTCTAAATTTATTCACTAATATTTATTTTCATTAAAAAATTTAGGACTTTTTTTATAAAACCCTAGTATTCATAAAATATCATATTCAACTAAAATCAAAATAATAATGAAAGAGACATGATTAGAGAAAATACGTATACACATAGATTTATATGAAAAATAATTTGAAAAGGTAAAGATTACATTTTATTGTGAGTTTGATGAATTTAATATGTGGATAATTCTTGATTTGTGTTTGAGTTATTTGATAATGTGTCTTTTAATTCGAGTAATATCAGTAAGAATTATTTAAATTTTCTGTTGGGACTATCTTTTCTTTTATTGATTTTCTTGAATTGAAAATATTGATAGCTATTTCTTTTTTTGGTAGGACTATCAAAACAAGAATTTGAGTTTTCTGCTGAGATTATCTTTTTTTTTTCTTGATTTTCTTGAATTCAAAACATTGATGGCTAATCTGCTATAATTATCAAAACAAATAAAGAAATTTGATAGTGTATAATGATGGTAATGATTGAAAATACGAAATGATTATGAACAAATTATGATGGGATGGATATAACAAAACGGTTGAATAAATATACAAAAATATTGTGAATGTGTAAATATATAAAAATGGTGTGGATAAATATATGAAATGGTCGAAAAAAGTATGACGTGATGGATATATAAAAATGGCATATGCTAGAATTTGGGTCTGACTCTAATTTTTTATTGAAAATAATTGAGAATTATAATTGAAGTGCACGTTAAGTGAAATTCCATTTGAAATGGCTTTGGGAATCCTATTCGAAATTTATTTGAAGAATTTTAGTTGAAGTTCAATTTGAACTTGAAATTTGTGTTGAACTTGAAAATGTCAAAATATGGATCGGGAGAAAAGTCGTTGCAATTTCACTAGTTGGCCGCTAGCTTGGCGCTCAGGCGGCATTGTCAAATTTTCACCCAAGACTTAGCGTCCACCTGACGCTCGAGTGGCAATGTTATCCGGCCAAGGCATGTTTCACGTTTTGACGCATTTTGAGCATTTTCTTCCATTTATAACTTCACTTTTAGGACTTTGGAGTCCCCTATATATATTTAGCTATTCATTATATTTTAGATGAAGTTAGACAAATCATAAACAAAAAATTTTTGTATTCTTTCTCCATATTATAATAAAATCTCTATTATCTGCAAATTATATTGTTTGTATTTTGTGAACTATATTTCATATTGTATCTATAATCTCGTATTTTCTTCAACAAATTGGTATTGGAGGAATCTGATATCATCATCGTCTTCAACAAACTGGTATGAGAGTTAAAGGCTTGGAAATTCTTGGGAAATCGAGGTTTTGATCAAGTTAAGAGCTCATATTGATCTTTCGTGATGACAACTATGAAGTATGATATTCCGCCATTAGATCACAATACAAGATTTTCTTTGTGGCGGCTAAAGATACAAGTAGTACTCACTTAGATGGATTTGAACTACGCGTTGTTGGGATTTGACGAGATGTCCATAACTTGAACTTTGGAGGAGAAACAACAGAAGGATCGAAAAGCCCTGTCCTAAATACATCTTCATCTTTCAAATAATATTCATCGGGACGTTTTGAAAGAGAAGTCAGCCGCTACATTATGGTTAAGATTGAAGAAATTATGCATGACGAATTGTCTTACTAGCAAATTGCATTTGAAGTAATATCTGTTTTGTCATCGTATGATAGAATGTACATTTCTTGATGATCACCTAATTGCTTTTAAAAAACTCATCGCTAATTTGGAGACCTTGTATGTCAAATATGATGAATAAGATTTGTTATTTATTTTATTTTGTCATTGTCCGCTTCATATATATCTTTTAGAAACACAATTTTATATAGATGCTTATATTCAAAGGAAAAGATGAAGCATCTTGTTGCATTTAAGGATCATGGAGATGGTCACATTATCGATGGTGGTCGTGCAAGGAGCAAGTCAAAATCCAACTTCAAATTTTGTAATTATTACAAGAAAAATGGGCACTCGATAAATGATTATTATAAATTGTAGAATAAATCAAAATTGATTGTAAATCAACAATCAGAAACTTCAGGGAAAGCAAGTATTGTAAAAAAATATTAATAGTGATGAAGAGCTTTTACTTATGTTTGACTATAAGTCCAAATCTGACGAGACTTGGATTCTTGATACAGTTTGTACTTTTCACATGTGTCACCATCGGGATTTGTTTTCAACATATGAAAAAGTTTCAAAGGGGTTATGATGACCAGTAACAATACATATTGTTGAATAGTTGGTATAGGCCTGGTCAGAATAAAGATATTTGATAGGACGGTTTAAACATTTGATGCAGTGAGACACGTTCTAGATTTGAGGAGAAATCTTATTTTTTTAAGTACTCTTGATTCAAAAAAGTATAAATGCACTGTTGAATGTAGAATCTTGAAAGTTAGTAAATGAACCCATGTTTTATTAAAGGGATATAGAAAATCTCATTTATATATCTTGTAATGTTATACATAATTTTTGAGCAATCAACATATTTTAAGAACTCAGGTAAATTTGGAGTTAGATTCCATATCATTGGAGTCTAATTTAAGGTATTTTTTAAAGAATGCATCTCAGTTGAATTTAGAAGTTATGGATAAATCCGTCTTTCCACCATTATCGACGGTTTTATTGTATTCAGTTGCTAGTAACGTATCTATTTTTGGCCATAAGATTCCACGTGTACAATTATGTTGATTTAGTTGTTGGTTTGAATCCGGTTAATAATTTTTTTCTAGCCAAGAACTTGCTCTTGATGCATTCAATTGTGATTCTGTTACAAGGCTTGTTTCAGCCTTACTGATAATCATTAAATCAATTTTGCCCCTAGTTGGGGTGCCAGAGGTGGATAATATTTTCAGTTGAAAATTTTGATAGAGAATTTTATTTGTATTTTAATCGAAAAGTTCAAGTTAATTCCTTGTAATGGAATTTGTTTTCAGGTGGAGAATTTTTTAAAGTTTATTCATTGTAGTGGAATTCGGGTTAAGGTGGAGATTGTTTGAATTTTGGTGTGACCCGAATTCTTTATTGAAAATAATTGAAAATTCTAATTAAATTGTACGTTAAGAGGAATTCTATTTGGAATATTTTTGGGAATCCTATTCGAAATCTATTTGACGAATTCTTGTAGAAGTTCTATTTGGAAGTCCAATGGAAGTTGGAATTTGTGTTGGACATGAAAATGTCAAGGTATGGAGCTGAGAGAAAATTCATCGCATGCGTCATCAGATTTTCACCCGAGACTTGGCGCCTGCCTGACGCTTGAGCGACGATTTTATATATATAACTTTTCATAGTATTTTAGATGAAATTAGACAAATCATAAATATAAAATTTTTATATTCTTTTTCTATATTATAATAAAATCTCAATTCTTTGCAAATTACATTATTCTTGTATTTTGTGATGTTTATTTCAAACTGTGCCTATAATCCCATATTTTCTTCAACAAATTAGTATTAGAGGAATCTGATATCATCTTCGTTTTCAACTGTGTGGATGTATAGTGTTTTAAATGAATGATAATAAGGGCATTTGGAGGGGTGATTTCCTCATCATCCGATTAGATTATGATGGGAAAAAATGGGGATGGACCGGGTATTGGTGGAGGATTATTTAGGTTGACTGGTTCGTTGATCCCTATGGACAAACCCATTATCTCAATATGATTGTATTGAGTGGGAGTAATTGTGTATATTTGATCTATAAAGTGTCACGAAGCTGGATGAGTGTTTAAGTGTAAATGAGAAGAAAGTCATGCCATGTTATTTATAATCAAATTATTGGAGAAAAACAACTATGGTCATTTAGTACACAACCACCAAATCACAACTTAAGTTATTGCTCGACTGACTATTGGTGTGATGGTTTAAGGTCTATTTGTACCTTCATCCCCTAAACTTTGTTCATAATTTATGGAAAATGTGAATCTTAAATCACGAGTATCATTTTTTCATAAAAGTTTCTTTTTGTAGTTGTTGGTAATTAATGATTAATACCGATTCAATCCGAGCTCTTAGAATTCCTGAGTACTTTTTTGTCTTAAGTGTAGCACTTACCTGAAGAACATATCCTATACTATTAGAGAACGTTCAAGATGAAAGAACATGATTTAAGTAGTTTTATTGTACTAGATTTGAAATAAAAATGTTACATATGTTAGAACAAGAAGAGCAATCGTCCTGATGTGTTTTGATATTTAAACTTCTCATAATCAGAATTCAATCAAATAATCCAATTTTGTCACGTGCTAATCAAACAAACCAACAAATATGTCAAAAACAAAGATAAACCAAGTAAAATTTGTGTCATAAAAGCAATGGTCTAGGATTCTCTCAAACTATATAATTGCAAAAAGAGTTTTCACTTGATTGATTTCTAAATAGATAATAGAAGAATACTTCTTCGTTTCTTTTTCCGAGTTAGTATATCTGGCTTTATAATTTTCATGCATAAAAGCACTAGCATTGTAATAAATATCAAAATAAGAACATGCCTCAAATGTGTACAATGCAAATAAACGATAGAGAAAACGATGAATGACAAAATGATAAGTTCTCATATCACAAAGATAGCAATATCCACCTTATATCTAGCAAACACAGCATATGAGAAACAACAATTCTTGGATATGCATAAGCATCGATATATACAACTATCAAATCGTATTATAATCAAAATTTTCTAGCAAACACAGCATATGAGAAAAAACAATTCTTGGATATGCATAAGCATAGATATATACAACTATCAAATCGTATTTATAATCAAAATTTTGGAGGGAAGCAATTATGGTCATTTAGTACATAACCAACAAATCGTATTTAACATAGTATTAACACACTTTCTCAAACTATTTCTTGACTCTCTTTTTCCTCCCCTTGGTGAATAGAGTCCCAATAGATGTTGCATGAAATCGAACGCGTGTCGATCGCGGTCTTTTTGTGTTAACAGTATCGTCGCCGTCAATGAGTATGGCGGCGACCACAGGTATGTCAATGACATTGTGTACGCAAAAGTAGTATGAGTTGTATTAGTTCTCCAAAATGTCAACTAATAACATAACATAGTCTACCAACATCTAATTATCCACCAGCTTCCTAAAATAATATAATCTTATTTGTAAGAACATCGTACAAAAAGAAAGTAAAAATGTCATATTATAATAATTCGTATATGTTAATGCAAAACACATATATAATGTTCAGATGAACCAAAGTTGGTCATGTCGATAAATGACTGTAAAACTGATATGTTGAAAAATACTCACTTTATCTGTCAAGAACGACAGTTCATATCCATGGATGACTCAACTGAACTGTTGAGATTTAGTTATCTGTCGAGAATAACTGAAGCTAACTGTTGAGAACGATAGTTCATCTCGACAGACGAGTCACATAACTGATTTGTCGAGAATTAGTCATCTGTCGAGACTTTCATTTTGACAAATTAAACACTTCACTTAAAAGATAATTATGTTTGTTTGTGTTATATACGAAGTATTGATAATCAAAAGTGTCTGTTTTCTAGTCCTAGTCCATAATTAGAAGTGTCTATTTTCGCAAAGTAACAAAATGAGAGAGATAAATGAACACACATGCACATACACATCACGAGCATATGAAACTATAAACTCGATGAACACCCATCCGACTTTCTTTAACCCCTTCTTCTTGACAATAAAAATGGTGCCAATAAAGAGGCTCAAAGACAAAGCCTGCACCAACCCTTTTATATTGTCAGACGAAATCCCCATATATAGACCCGACGTAGTGGCAGAAGAATCAGATAATAAAAGAGACAAAAAGGCAAACTATCACAATCTCATCAATTACTGTAACAATAAATAATCGAGTTAAACAAATGGGCTCCTCTTTTCTCCTCGTCTGAAGTTATAACTTCTAACTCAGTATATGTTACTGGGTGGTCCAATGATCTCAACGTAACAAATGAAAAACTGAAACACCTAATACACAAATATAGGAATCAAGATGAGATGAGCCCATACCTTGAAAATTATTCAGTGTTAAAACCTAAAAGGAAGATTCGATCCAAAACCTTAAGCAAATTTATCCGAATCGAATGAGATATTTGAGTTCAGCGTGGCTGCATGAGAAATATTTGTCAATATTTTCGACCCATGTTTAAGCATCAAAATGGTTGAAAATGGAGGTATTTGTCGACAATCGGATATTTTAGTTCAGCATAGCTGCATGAGAAATATTTGTCACGCGTTTCGACCCACGTTTAACGTCAAAATGGCCAGAAATGGAGGTATTCGTCTGTGACACCGGTTGGCTTTTTAGATTTGGAACGAGAGAAAAAAGAGTGTGAGTCTAAGGTTTAGTGGAGATGTTGAATAAGAGAAATAAATTGGGCTTGATTTTGGGTTTTTCCACTTTGTTTTTCAAATATTATTGTGAGTTGATTGGTTGTCACATTTTTTTCACTTTTTCAATTCAACAATTTATAGGGTATTTAAAATTTTATGGAGGGACAAAATTGTTCGAAAATGATAATCTTGGAAAGATTTTGAAAAGTCACATTTTCTAAAATGCAAAGCCAAAAAATTGACGTGGAGTGCAAATTCCTCATTGTCAAATACTACGAAATAGGCGGGCATTCTGCGACATGGCCGGTTCCAGAAAGCCAAGGCGCTCTCTAGCCCTCTTCTCATATTCATCTTCATCATTTTCATATTCCAACTTTTCATCTCTTGCTCCCGCTATGGTCCCACTGCATCGTCCAACTTGGCCCCACATTCCTCCTTTCAACAACAGGAAGAAGAATTTCAATTCTCGTTTGCGTTAAGAGGTGCATTTTCCCATCTTTATCATACCCTCCAATGTGCTGCAAGTATATATTTAGGGTGGTTATATGTTTGTATCTTTGTACGTGTTTCTTGAGCGTGTGATTTTGTCTGGTATGTCATGCAAAGAGAATACAAACATGAAATATGCCTGCCTTTTTCTTTCCTTTTTGAAAAACTTTTTGTCCACCTCTTTCATAATGAAAACCCAATATTTCTCTGTCCACAATGATGTTAATGCTGCAAATTGCCCATTGATTGCGCTATGAATCTTCCCTTTTCATGTCACCCCCCAAAAGTTCATTTTTTTCCCTAGACATACAGGAGGATATTGGGAGGTAATAATTTGGTGGAGAAATTGGGAAAATGGGAGTGTTTTCGAATGATTACGGGTTGAATTAGAGGAGCCAAGCATGGGTAAATGCAATCATTGGATTACTGTATCATCAACTCGCTTTTGCTTTGCTTTTTGCTTAGAAAGGGTAGGAGATTCTGATCTCTCACATTTTTTTCTCTGATGAGATTAAGGCGTAGAAAATGTATTCCTTCTTGTGCCTCTAATAGAAGAGTAAGCTGCTGATTATTTCTCTCTAACCTTCACTCTTTCATTTTATAGCACCAAAAACAGAGGGACTCACTTCTCTTTTGAAAATACACCGGTTTTTCTATTAGTATTCAGCTTCCCCAGAAGTAATTTCATCTTCGTATACATTTATTTTTAAAATTTAAATAAAGAAGTCTTAGAATTCTTAGGGCATTAGATTGAGTCTTGAATCATACAGGACGGAATTTCGATTCTGTAGAACCACAAGCAAATAAACCTTCCTGTAGAATCAGGTGATTATTCATTCACCTACAGTATTGCACCAGACAATGCAATCACAGAGTCTTGATACTAGTTTTGTCCATTGACATCCTGTGCTGCAATTGAAGTCTATAGATTTTCTTGAAAATGAATACGTTACTTTGAAGCTATAAATTATTGTACCAATTTCTAGTTATTTTACTTGCTTGATATTCAAGACTGTTATGTACTTAACATTAAACTATACTAGTTTTGGCTAAGAGTATACCGGTTCCAATATTTTCCATGCTTCAGTTTTTTTCTTGAAACAAAAATTTATTTTCTTAGTTTTGGCTATGTATAATGCTAGTTCTGGTTATTTCCTGTACTCAAATATCGATTTTTAAGTAAAAATTAGAAAGAATAATTATCTATGGCTAATTGGTGTCCAGTAATTTCATTTTAATGTACCAGATATTATTAACTTCATCAATTTTCTTTCGGGATTATGCTATTGGATCCATTTACCATTGTCCCCTATGATTGAAGTAAATTTTTGTATGAAAATCAATGCTTTTCATTTTCTCTCATATCCTTCTTCTATGCTCATCTCGATTCATTCTTTCATTCATCTATATGTCTCATATAATTCGTCCTATTGAGATGGAAGAAAGAAATAATTCATACGTGTTTAGCACCTCATATTTAATTAGGTGCAGTTAAGTAATTTGGCATCTATTTCATTCTTATGGATATTCACATATCCAGGTTGATGAAGATGAACTTTACTGGGATGGAAAAAAGCATGATGAAGATTCGGCTTGGTCGCTTAATTCTACTCACATAATATCAAAGTTAGCTCAGTGCTTTAGTGAGTAAAAATGATTAATACTGCTTTATGACATTGCTTACATAAGTTTGTTTATTATCTCTTCCTCCACCGGTGTTCACACACTTACCACTTCCGCTGCCTTTGAGTTTAATTTTGAAGTTCTCAATAGAGTTTTTCTTTTGCTTAGGGTGACCTTTTTCCTTGTTCTTATTGTTGCCTTGGTTTCTGTATTTCTGCCCTTGGTGCAGACCGTTTATTGTAAAGTCTGTATCTATCCTAAGTGAACGACTCTTGAAAAACAAGCAAAAGCATATTGAAACCTTGTATGATTTGCATGCTACCTTTCTCATATAACTCTATTTTTCAAAAGTATGGTCGTCAAATAGGGGCTAAAAGTGTCAAAGCTTGAACTCGAAACCAATTGGTCATACAATTAAGCCCCTGTTTGACAACCATTATTCGAGGGAAAAAAGAGTTTTGAATAGTGATTTTTAAGAGAATGTATGGTTAAAAAGTATGAAAAAGTTTTGGGTTTACGTGTAGAATATTTTATTGTGTGAATGTATGATTGAAAATGAGTATATAGAAAAAAAAAGTTTGAAAATAATTGTTGTCAAACAGGGGCTGAGAGGAATACAGGATTTAGGTGCTATTCTTGTAGGCTTTGATAATAAAAAAGTTATGATAATTTGCTCCTTAATCCATTCATGAAGCCCCTGCCACACTCAAATGCAAAATAATACATGCTAAAACCCGAGTCAACTTCTCTAAAAAAAATTGACATACTCGGGTAAGAAAGAAATGATAAGCAAATGGTTGATACCTCTGTGCTTGAACAACATCCGTATTAAATCCACAACTAAATTTAACTGCCAACTCTGCCAAATTTCTGTAGATGGAGAGGCAGGCTCGTGCTATCACATAATGGAGCCTTTAAAATGTTGATGGAGGATGATTTCTTATCTGTCTTATATTTAATGATGCCCGAGTTTTCTAAATCTTCCATAAGCTGAATACTAGATTACAGATTGCCTAAATATTTATCAAATTTATAATACTCCTTGATTTGCAGCCGGATGTGGGGGTGTGTTAAGTAAGTCCAGTTACTTCTTTTAATCAGTATCTACTGTCTAACGAACAAAAACTTATTATTTCACTAATCAGATTTTGTTGGTTATAGCTAATGCTATGGTTGGACCAAGAACATGGATAGGAGGAATGTTTAGCCGCTCAGGCAATAAAAGATATGGAAGCGGAAAATTTCTTGGCTACACTTTAAGTCCTACTCAGGTATTTGGAAAATTTGATTGATTTATGAGACCTTGCATTTCAGCGCGTATCTAAAATGTAAATGGTTTATTGCATTAAAGAGACATTGGGTTATATATTTTCATCTGTTGGTCTGCCTAATCTTATATGCATTGTAATATAGATGTAGATCGTGTTTTTTTTCTCCTAATGGCTTTTATTAACCCCTTCTGGTGAAAATATTTCTTGGGTAAAGTGTATAAAGATGAATATTGTTGAATCTGCTGCAGTATGGGTTTTCAAATCTTCTTTGACTTTTAGTACTTCTTGACCTAAGTTGCAGAGTTTGAAATGCTAGCAGGAACAAAGACTTCAAACACTTCAAGAGCGATTAGGAGTGCCTTTTGATGAGACTCGCCTTGATCATCAAGTATATTCTCCATCCTTGTTCTGTTTCCCAGGATCTCGTTAATTTAAATAAAAAGGAAATAAAAGGTCATCGCTTCAGTTCCTCGACTATAACTACATGTGCTGAGGATCCCACAAGTCCGAGACTATGTTCTGATTTATAAAACTCGTCTATTAGCCTCAGACAGAACTAGCCACTACTTCCCTATGTAATATTTCCATTAGCAATTAATTTCTGATATGGAGGTGGATTCATTTGTAATGTCAACACTTGCTCTAGTTACAAGTTACTTGTTCACATCAATATAATTGCTTACTTCTACTGCCAGGAAGCTCTCCGAAGCTTGTGGGATGCTGCCTTTCCGGATGTTAAGCTTAAAGGTCTAATCTCTGAGCAGTGGAAGGATATGGGGTGGCAAGGAGCTAATCCATCCACTGACTTCAGGTACACTTCTACATTTTCAATTCTAGTTTTACATCCCATATCAGTATGACTGTACAAGTATAAGGATTTTGGGGTGTGTGTACATGCAAGCAGACAAATTTGGATTGAACCTGGTCATTTTGTTTGGGAGTTGATAGTAAAGTTAGTGCTACTGTGTATTTAGGCAAAAACTTTCAATCTTACAGTACAGTACGCCTTTGAATTCTCAATTTATATTAGTGTATGCTTCAAATATTATGTAGTTCACATTCAAATAAAAATGATCTACTAAACCAGTACAATTATTTTCTAAAACTGAAAAACAGAATGATCTACCACATTAGCTCATATGCTATATGTGGATGTACTTTGTGCCCCTTTTCTCTTTCATTCTTTCTAATATTGCATCAAATGTAGCTATATTATTCTCAAGAAAATTCTGAATTATTGTCTCATTGTGCTTACTCATTGGCTTTAGGGGTTGTGGCTTCATTTCGCTTGAGAACTTGCTTTTTTTTGCCAAAACTTATCGGGTATGGTTGATCTGCTGCTGCTTCCAAAATCAAGGATAGTTTTTTATGATGTTAAAATATCTTCAGTTGTGTGTATTTTGAAATCCAGGAAGGATTGATTTTTACTAATATTTTAGAATTTGAATTGAAGGTTCCTTTTCAGCGATTACTTTCTAAGCAAGGTGGAAAGCGTGCAGCCTGGGAGTACCCATTTGCTGTTGCTGGCATTAATGTTACATTTATGCTGATTCATATGCTGGATTTATACTCAGGTACGTCAATGGTACACTCAAATGTAGTAGAACTTAGATTCTCCATTTTTTTTTAATCTTTTGTAAATACATCATGACTAATCCAAATTTTTTTCTCACTAATGTAAACTAGTTTTAACTGTCAGTTTCACAAGATTGGTTATGTATATTTTCTTTAAATCAACTGATCTTTGTTGATAACAGCAAGGCATTAGTTTAATAAAATTAATATCGAAATGGTTAGAGTTTTTTTGTTTCCCGCATCGAGTGTTTGTTCATATTACATACAAGTTGCTAAAGGTTTATGGTGGTTACACAGTATAAAAACTTGTGCAATTTGAACTCTTGACTCACAATTGAAACAATCTGAAAATCTAAATTCAAGTAGTTATGCATGCGACTGAAAAATTGCTATTCTTAATTCAACTATCTCTACTCTCGTTCTCATGATTAGCCGATCAGGTCAAGGTAAAAAGACTTGGGGCCAGATTTATTTTTCTTCCGTTAAATTGCATACATTAAATGCAACTATGAATTTTTCTTAGTTAAAATTAAACACGTGTCCAATCTCTTCCAGTTTCGTATCTTATTGTATAATATTTTCTCAGCGTGCAGCCTGGGAGTACCCATTTGCTGTGGCTGGCAGTAATGTTACATTTATGCTGATTCAAATGCTGGATTTATACTCAGGTACGTCAGTGGTACACTTAAATGTAGTAGAACTTAGATTCTCCCTTTTTTTTTTAATCTTCTGTAAATACATCATGACTAATCCAAATTTTTTTCTCACTAATGTAAACTAGTTTTAACTGTCAGTTTCACAAGATTGGTTATGTATATTTTCTTTAAATCAATTGATCTTTGTTGATAATAGCAAGGCATTAGTCTAATAAAATTAATATCGAAATGGTAGAGTTTTTTTGTTTCCCACATCGACTGTTTGTTCATATTACATACAAGTTGCTAAAGGTTTATGGCGGTTACACAGTATAAAAACTTGTGCAATTTGAACTCTTGACTCACAATTGAAACAATCTGAAAATCTAAATTCAAGTAGTTATGCATGCGACTGAAAAATTGCTATTCTGAATTCAACTATCTCTTACTCTCGTTCTCTTGATTAGCCGATCAGGTCAAGGTAAAAAGTCTTGGGGCCAGATTTATTTTTCTTCCGTTAAATTGCATACATTAAATGCAACTATGAAATTTTCTTAGTTAAAATTAAACACGTGTCCAATCTCTTCCAGTTTTCATAGAATAACATATTATAAATCTCATTAGATATAATTGGATTGTGGACCACTTCATTTTGCATGTCACTACAACGAATGACACCTTTTGGCAACAAAATTTTCCATAGTTGATGGCCAGATTTTTGTTGGTGAAAGTCATGGACCAAAAATTTCAGTTGAGAAATCAGTCACAAAAAACCGGATCGGAAAAACCTTTTTTTCAGAAAAAAAGTTGGTGATTATCTTTAAACCTTAAGACACTTATCTTAGCTCAAGCTAAAATATAATTCTAGTTTTGCCCCTATTCTAGGGCCTAATAATAGTTTGCAGTTAGCTCGTTAATCATGGGTCAACCTAATATTGGGCACTTCGTGTGAAACGTTTTCTATTATATAGTGGGCGTTGATACATGCAGAAAGTCACCATAATATTCCTGCTCTATGATAGATTTATTAGAGGGCCTTTTTGTATATGGATTTGGAACAGTATTGTGGAAAGGGTGGAGAGAAGGCTAGCGGGTTGGAAGTGTATGTACTTCTCAAAGGGGGGCCGTCTTACTCTCA
>CAIGRM010197266.1:0-10113 GCA_903798335.1 Fraxinus albicans
CACCTCGTATGTGATAATTTCACATTATTGTACTAGATTCACATGAATTCTACTTCAAATGAAATTTTCAAAGTCTTTTCAATTCTACAAAAATCTATAAAAGTTTTAAAATAAAAGTCTATAGAAATTTATAAAAGGCTTTCACTAATTCCATACAAATTTATAAAAAATTCACGAAATCCACATAAATCATCACTTAAAAAAATTTCATCAAATACTTCAAAAGTTCCAATTGAATACCCCCTAAGTCTCTGGAGGTTATCCAACCGAAAAAAATAAAATTATCACTTCTTCACATCGTATTACCCGCTCGATAACAATTTTGTCAGATTCAAAAGAAAGGGCTAACCGTCATTTTGATGCAAATGGGGCAGAACCAACTCTCAGAGGCAAATAGAAGTTGCAATCCCAGAACATAGAACCAAAAAAAAAAATTGTGGTCCTCCCACATTCATCACAGTTGAAGGATGTGGTGATACATAGTCGTGATTGATCAGTTTTACTGTCTTGTGTAGTTATTTATTTTGAACAGTTTGGTGAATGGGCAAATGTAGTTTATGTCTTCGTTGGCTTTTACTTTCCATCTTGTCTCGATAATGTAATCGGTTCGTCCACAAAAAAAAAAAAAAATGATATCTTATGTTAAATATCGTAGTGGAATGGTAGTGTCATCCTTTTGTCTAGTCTTCTTCTTACCTTGTCAATTGAATATATGGTATATATTACACTTTTAAGTATCTTCGGGAAACTAGGGAGTATGTGTATGTGATCAATTATGCTAAATGTAAATTTCATTTTTTACATTGTTTTTGACATCTCTTTTGTTTTTAAAAAATTGTGGGCGAGAAAAGTGATTTGTTTTTAAACTGTTTAATGGTGTGCTACCACGTAGTAAAATGTTTGAGCTTCATTTTTGTAAAATATATTTTTCTTTTTCTTATTTTCAATCACATTCTCCAATAAAATAACATTACACGTAAATCTAATATTTTTCTTATTTTTAAACCACCCATTCTCCAAAAAAATAATATTACACTTATCTAAAAAAATTTCTTACTTTTGAACGACACATTTTTCAAAAAAATACTATTCCAACACATGTTTTCACAAATTAATGGAGCCCAAACGGGCTATTTCACTTGATTATTATGCAATAATTGATTGAAATCGATTTTTTTAAACCAGCCTATTCAACCTTATAGATGGTTTCTTAGATTATAAGACTTTCAAACTCTAACCAACATTCGTATAAAGGGAGAAGTAGAAAAAAAAAAACTAAATTAACAGAATATTTACAACTTCCCTATGATAAAAAGTTCTAAAAAATAATAACAATAAATGAAAAATAAAATAAAAAATAAAGAAAACCTACTGAAACCTGAACAGATGTACATTAGTGGAGGTTCACTGTCGCCGGCCACTACCATCGTCACCGCTTCCGCCACCATAAACAACCGGTGACAACGATAAAAAAGTTAGTTACACGCCTTCAGGTTCCTGTTTTTCAAAATCCCTTTGTACAAAACTTACCAATTCTGAGGCATCGCCTCCAGATTTCGATCCTCATTCCGGTTGTGGATGGCCGGCTTCGGCAAACGCTTCTTGCAATGTTCTTTCTCATCCCGTGATAGCTCTACCACTTCGTCGGAAAATCTCACATTCTTCTTTCGCACTCGATCTTTTCCACATCCTCCTGCATATACATATATAATCATAAACATCAGTTAAAACCTAAGAAATTCCATTAATTTAAAGAGAAAAGAAAGAATACCTGTTACAGTGCCGATTTCGAATTCTATCTTCTTCATGAAATCAGAAAGAATACGCTTATGAATTTGCATGGCAAGAAAAACAACGCTCCCTGAAACTGCAAAAACTGCCATAAAACCCGTGCCTAAAGAATTCTTCATTTTTCAATATCCGTTCCCAAATTTCCTCTATTTTCTCAACCAAGAATCAAAGGGTTTTTAGATGAAAGAGCAGAGGAAACACCATTTTCTGGATTTAAAGATTCTATTAAGGACAAAAGGAAATTGCATTGTCGAGGCATCAATGTGAAAAGAGGAAAAAGTATCAGTCGGCCGATAATATGTCCATCTAGTGCACACATTTGGTTGATGACTTTGAACAAATTTGTTATTTTATGTATCCAACTCGTTTAGCTTGCCAATTCTCACTATTTAAAGCTTCATCATTCACTTTTCAAGTAACTTGGGTAGACTTTAAGGAGCCTCAAAGATATTGGCGAGTTTCTTTCCTCCATTCTTCAAGTTCTTGCCTTGTTCTTGAGTGTTCTTCGAACACTTTCTTCAAGTTCTTCAGTGGTTGCATCGATTTTGATTCAATGTTTCTAGTGTTTGATCCATCATAGAGTGAGGTTAATAGCGAGTTGCTATTTTTTAAGAAAAATGGATTGGATCGTTTATCATGATGTTCTGTATGGAATTCTGACCGATCCTTGGCCGACCGGAGGTGGGAATAGGTCTAGCAATCCAGATAAAAACTCCTTACTAGACAATTATACTTGTCCAGACGGCCAACATTTGCGAGGTTTGTTGGTGGTCCGGGGATTTTCCCATCCTATTCGATCGATGCTAAAGGTACAGGTATTACTATAGATCCGACCGATCCAGGTCTTGACGGTGGCTATTCAAGAGATAGTTTTCATGCATATAGCCATCCAAGCGCTAGTGATATCTTTTTCACCAAGAACATACCAAGCAAGTTGACGGATAACGATTTGTTAAGAATTCGGGATGCCAATGGTATTCCAGCATCTGTTCAACTTCGCTTACCACAGCCACATGAAAGAATTTCATGGAACGTCCCAGGCTGGACTTTTTTTATGAGTTTCCATTTAAAGATGGCTTTCGATTTCCGATTCCTCACATGGTTGGAATGGTGCTGGAATATTTTGATATTGCACAAGTTTTGACTGGGCACCACGATATTTCATTCGACGTGCCGGAGCTACTACACGGTTACTTTATAAGGGAGCACGAAGGTGAGAAAGGCCGATTTTCCTTAAATGCAAGGAAAAATACCGATCAATTGATAACTCAACTTTCCTTGGGAGATAAAGGTTGGAAATGGTCTAATTTTCTCGTGTCAATAGATTTGATTCAACAAGGGAATTATTGTTTCCCTTTAGAATGGTCACGCGGTAAGTTTCGTAGATCGTTTACTCTCGACGTGCTTTACTGATTCAAGGTCCTTATTTCACTTTCTTGCAGGTCTTCACATCAACACACAACTCGTCGAAGGCTTGTTTGTGAAAAAGCGAATTTCAAAGATCTTAACGATACCTAGCGCTCAAAAGAGCTGTCAGTTCATTCTATCTTTAGAGGTTCTTTCTTCTAGTGGCTTGTGGGATCATATTTCAGCTGATCACGAGGTATTCCTTCCGATTTCCCAAGGTATAAAATCTATATTATCATGATAAAGAGAGGTATGGAAATTCTTGGTAGTGATATTCCTTTGGTCGGTCCGCCTAACTCCATTGAACGTGAGATTGCAGATCGAATTTTGTCAATAGTGGTAGGGTCTTCACTTGACGCTTTGGAAATGAGAAAGGCAAAAGAAAAGTCTAAGAGGTTTTCTCATCTTACATCGCTAACTAACAACCAAACAGTCCTAACTAATGATTTCTCGAGCCAGACTGAGCTACATGATGCTTCTTCCCCGTTGGTCCGCAAATGCGGTCATCCAGAGCCTTTGTCGGCAGCTGATGCTTCGATGGTGCTTACCTTTCCTTCTTATTCGTCTGCGTTCTCTAATCCGGGGTGGTGGCACTTGGTGAAGGTCTATTATTTCTTGAAGACCAGACGCGCTATGAGCAACTTGGACTTGTAAAGGCAGCCGAGAACACGATGGCTCAGATTTTCTAAGTATATCATTTTCTATACACTTCATTATGGATAACTCAATTGACGCGAACTTATTTCGTTGATTCCAAGGTCTAAAAGGTGCCAATTTTCAGAAAGGTGCACTCATTGCAGTGTGCAAATACTTCATTACGTGGAGAAGTTGATAGTTTGAGGGTTGGGAAGAAAGATGTTAATTTGGTTGCTAAAAAGGCGATGGATGAGCTAGCTGAGATGGTTCGTGAGAAGTTCGCGTTGGAGAAGGAGCTTGCAAACTGAAAGAAACCTTTTGGGGCTTAGGTTGCTTCTCTAGAGGACCATCTAGAGAATTGAAGTTGAAATAGCCACTAGAGCCTTTCTTATAAATGATTATAAAAAAGGTAAACATGTTAGCTGGGATGTGGACAAAGCGATTACTGATTATACTGAATTGTGCAAGATGCTGGGTATGTTGAATATAGTAGAAGAGCAACTCGAAGTCGGGACTTTGTCCGGTGAGGGATTTGGGAATGCTGACGATGGGCAAGCCTAAACTCTTTTTGGTAGCACATTTTCCAATTGTGCTTCTTGACAGCACTTCGTTTTGGACTTATGTATTAGTATTTCCATTTATGTCCTTCTAAATTATGTAATATGTAGGTTTATTGGGGTTGTATGCTAAAACTTGATGAAATATCAAACTTCTAAAATTTTATTCGAAGTACAAGAGTTTATGATCATAATGTCCAAATAGAAATCAGACTTACTTCCAAAAAGATAGATTCATAAATACGTTTTTACAAAGGATTCGATCGATCCATTCGATTCGACGTGTAATGTTATTGGTAGGCTTGAATGCTATCCCAATTCATAGGCAGCTAAGTCTTCGTTCAGATTGGCATATGGTGATGGTAGGACCAAACTTGTACATAAGGCTCGAAAGCAACCATGTGGTCTTCTTCATCTAGATGGCTTGATAGAATCTATGAGGCCATTTTTTATCAACCAGCTTCTATATCTAAATATTTTTTGGTGTCTGTAAGGGATCTTCCTTCCCCACACTTGAGGCTTTCCATGTCCCTGTTGATGAGAAAAATCTTGATCTTCAATAAGTGATACACTTTTCTACTTGGGGTATCTCTTAAGAGCAAAGATAAGTTAGGGTCGCCGATTTCATTTTTGCCATCGGCTCTCCGATGCTTAAGTTTTATCGATCCCAATGATAGTAAAGAATTTAAAAAGGAAAATTACAAAATCATTAAGGAAATAATGAAGATGTCCCGAGATGAAATTGTGGCATGTTTGGTCCACGCGAAACTTTGTCACTGATCATCCTGAAAGCAGAGAAAGGCTAGGACCGCCGATGGCATTTCTACCATCGGCTCTCTGATGGTTAAGTTAGTGTTGATCCCGATGATAGTAAAGAATTTTAAAAAGGAAAATTACAAAAGCATTAAAGAGATAACGAAGATGTCTCGAGATGGAATGGTAGCCTGTTTAGCCCACGCGAAACTTTGTCATTGATCATCCTGAAAGTAGAGAACGGTTAGGATCGCAGATGGCATTTCTGCCATCGACTCTCCAATGCTTAAGTTGGTACGAGTTTTGAGTGTAAATGAAAACACAAGAAATGAAAGGAGTTTTAGAAGGCTTAGAAATAATATTTGCAAAGATGAATGGCGTTCCAGCTGTTGTTGATATCTCTACCGTCCAGGGTGCGTAGCTTGTAGGCTCCTTGTCCAACAACCTTTGCGATTAGGTATAGTCCTTCCCAATTTGCTGTAAGTTTTCTTGCACCTGCTTCCTTGGTGTTTTGGAATACTCTTCGTAGTACCCATTCCTCTTCTTTGAAGGTTCTGACCGCTTCCATGTCGTAAGCCAATTAGAAGGGAGTTTCGCCCGTTGATGTCCGAACGTTGGTTCAATAGGACCAAAGGACTCCAGGAAACTCGTCTGCCCATTTTTCCTTGGCTTCTGAAAGTCTTTTCTTTAACATTTTCGTGATAGTCTTGTTGGAAGATTCGGCTTGACTGTTGGCTTGGGGATACCGCGGAGTGGAGAAGTTCAACTTGATATTCCACTATTTGCAGAAATTTTAAAACCCCGTGCTTATGAATTGTGACCCATTGTCGGTGACTATTTATTTTGGAACCTTGAACCTACACATCACGTTTTTCCAGATAAATTGGATAACATCATGATCACGTACCTGTGGGAGCGCCTCGGCTTCAATCTACTTCGTGAAATAGTCTGTAACTGCTAGCATGTAGACACGTTGTCCTGGAGCATTTGGAAGTTTCCCGACAATATCAATTTCTCATTTCATGAAAGGTCGGGGTGAAAGAATGGGGTTAAGTCGTTCAGCAGGTACGAGATATCGGCGAATCGCTGACATTGGTCATACTTTTTGACATGATTAAAAGAGTCATCCATCATCGTTAACATAGTATCCAGTGGTGAATGCACGGTGAGCCAAGCTTCGAGCTCCTAAGTGATTGCCACATTTCCCTTCGTAAAGTTCGACTAGGACATATTCGACTTCAGCGTTGCCGATGCATCAAACATAGATTCGATGAGCTTAACCTTGGTTAAACGAGCTTCATTCTTATCTGGTGGTAATTCATCATTTTGGAGGTATCTAACAATCGGCATCATCCAAGATTGTTCTTCCATCGAATGAAAACCTTTGGTCGATCGGCTTTCGAATAGCTGGCCATTGTAAGTAGGCCACAGGGATGACCTTGCTTTGTTTCGTATCCATAACTGCTCCTAGGCTGGCCAGCACATATACTTCGACATTTTTGATCCATAGAACTTGAGCGTTTTGGAACTCATCAAACTTGTCATAGAGCTGTTTGACTAACTCTAGGTAAGATGTCATCTTTGCGTCTTTGGCTAGAAAGGTGCCTTGGATCTAGTTTACAATGGGTTGAGAATCATTGCGGACATTTATTCGAGTGACCCTATATCCTTTGCCAAGATCAGCCTGGCAATGAGTGCTTCGTATTCTGCCTCATTGTTAGTTGTTCTATCTGCTTTTCTTCTGGTGATGTTAGAATGATGTCGAGGCCTGCACCATTGATATTGCTTGACCCCGTCCACCTGGAGCATCCATGTGCCTATCATCGATCCTTTTGTCAAGCAAATAAATTCTTTTTGGGCTAAGACCTAAAAGTTAGGAGCGAAATCAATGATAAAATCTACAAGTACCTGAGATTTTATGGCATTACGGGGTGCAAAGAAAATATCATATTTATTTAATTCGACGACCCATTTGGTTAGTCGTCCGAATAACTCTGGTTTGTGGAATATCTGCTTCAGCAGGAAGGATGTTACGACAACTACTGAATAACTTTGGAAGTAAGGCCTTAGTATTCGAGATGCGCTAACAAATGACAGAGCTAGTTTTTCTAGCTAGGAATAGCGGGTCTCTGCGTCTAGTAACCTCTTGCTGACATAGTAAATAGGGAGTTGCTTTCCTTCTTCTTCACGAACCAAATTTGTACTGATGGCCGTCTCCGATACTGCCAAATACATGTAGAGTTGTTCTCTATTTTTTCGATTTTGACAAGAGTGTAGGTGAAGTTAAGTATTGTTCGAGTTACTGAAGCGCTTCTTCACCTGCTGGAGTCCATTTGAAAGTTTTGTTTTCCTCAATATGTTATAGAATTTCTGGCATTTCTCAGAAGATCGAGAGATGAACATGTTAAGAGCTGCAAGTCTTCTAGTCAGCCTCTGAATTTCCTTCATGCAAGTTAGAGATGGGAAGTTTATAATTGATTGAATTTGATCCGGGTTTACCTCGATTCCCCATTGAATTACTAAGTAACCTAAGAACTTACCGGAGGATACTCCGAATGAACACTTGGATGGATTGAGTTTCATGTTGTACTTCTTTAGAACTTTGAAAGATTGCTTCAGGTGGTCTAGGTGTTGATCTACAACCAGGGATTTTACCAGCATGTCGTTGATGTAGACTTTCATAGATTTTTCAAGTTGATCAGTGAACATATGATTCACTAGTCTTTGATATATTGCTCCAGAGTTCTTGAGCCTGAACGACATGACCTTGTAGTAGAAAGTGCCTCGCTCTATCACGAAAGCAGTTTTCTCTTGGTCAGTTGGGTGCATCAGAATCTGGTTGTAGCCGGAAAAGGCATCCATAAAGCTTAGAAGTTCATACCCACCTGTTGAGTCAACCATCATGTCGATATGTGGAAGTGGGAAGCTGTCCTTCAGACATGCTTTGTTCAAGTCCGTGAAGTCGATATAGACTCTCCACTAACCATTCTTCTTTTTCACGATGACAACATTAGCGAGCTAGTTTGGGTAATAGACTTCTCGTATGGAGCCAGGTTTTATAAGTTTTTGTACCTCTTCATTAATAATGCGATTTCATTCAGGAGCAAACCTTTTTCGCTTTTGTTTGATTGGAATGTATTGGGGATCGTCATTTAATTTGTGCATCATTGTCTCTGCGTCAACACCGATCATATCTGAGTAAGACCAAGCAAAACAGTCATGGTATTCTATGAGAAACTTGATAAGGTGTTGCCTAAGCATCGGCTCTAACATTGCCCCCACTTGAGTTTTGTGTCCTGGAAAGTCTGGGTGGATCTGTACTTCATCTAGCTCTTCCACATTCGGAAGGTCTGAAATAACAGGCTGAAATTGCTGTAATTGCTATAAAGGACATTGGTCAGAGCAGAGTTAATTCTGGTAGTAGTCTCTAGAATCCCTTTTGTCGCCATGAATCTCCCTTATTCCCCATTTGGTAGGAAAACGGAGTACTTGCTGAAATGTCGATGGTACAACCTTCATTTCATGGATCCAGGGTCTTCCCAAGATAACATTATATGATGATGGGTTATCCATTACAAGAAATCGAGTGTGGAGGTTAACTCTTTCTGCATAAACAGACAGCACAATTTCACCCAAAGTGTTCTTCTGTTCACCATTGAAATCGATTAGCATTGTCATCCGACAAGTAATGTTTTCTTCTAGAATCCCCATAGACTTAATGGCTTCCAAAAAAAGTATGTTTGCACTACTGCCATTATCTATCAAAATGTGCTTGGTCAAGCAATTGGCGATGTTCAAAGATACGACCAAAGCGTTATGATGTAGGTTGAGTAGTTGCGTAGCCTCAGAGGTAGTGAAGCTAATGATCTGTGGTGAGTCTGACTCACTTACTTAGTTTAGACTCTCGCAAAGATGAACTGATTGACGAACATGTCTCAGTGCCGCTGCCCTCGTGATCCCGCTAACTTATGACTTGCCGGTGATGAAGTTAATAGTTCTATCATGTGTCGGCGCAACTGCTGGACCTGAGCCTAGCTTACCATGTGATTATTGTTGTCGTCTGGCAACATTCTCTTTTCCTTTTTCAATCAGAAGATCGGTTAGGTGTCCCCACTTCAACAGCTCCGCCACTTCCAATCTCAGGGCAATGCAGTCTTTTGTTTGGTGGCCGTGGTCTGCGTAAAATTCACACCATTTAGTCTTGTCGCGTTGGTCACTAGAGCTTCTCATTGTTCCGGGACAATTTACTGTGCCGCCCATCTCCTTCAGTACTGCAATTAATTTTGCTGGTCCAATTGAAAGGTTGTATTCAAGGATCCTAACCTTTGTCCTTTCAGTAGGACGATCAAATGGTCTGGGTAGCTATCTGCGCTTGGTGTTCCTCCTATCTAAGGGAGAATAAATACTTGCAGACCATTTTTCAACCCTGTTTTGTCGTCGCGGCTCTTCTTTAAGGGGTTGTCGTGTGGTGAAATTGAAGTTAGCATCATAATCTTCCCATTTAGTTTGGGCCCAGGCTTTAGCCTAGACATCCTCCATTGTACTACATGGATATTTGGTCAATTTGTTTGGTGGCCGTGGTCTGCGTGAAATTCACACCATTTAGTCTTGTCGCGTTGGTCACTAGAGCTTCTCATTGTTCCGGGACAATTTACTGTGCCGCCCATCTCCTTCAGTACTGCAATTAGTTTTGCTGGTCCAATTGAAAGGTTGTATTCAAGGATCCCAACCTTTGTCCTTTCAGTAGGACGATCAAATGGTCTGGGTAGCTATCTGCGCTTGGTGTTCCTCCTATCTAAGGGAGAATAAATACTTGCAGACCATTTTTCAACCCTGTTTTGTCGTCGCAGCTCTTCTTTAGGGGGTTGTCGTGTGGTGAAATTGAAGTTAGCATCATAATCTTCCCATTTAGTTTGGGCCCAGGCTTTAGCCTAGACATCCTCCATTGTACTACATGGATATTTGGTCA
>CAIGRM010197269.1:0-10986 GCA_903798335.1 Fraxinus albicans
TTGTTGGAATGTCCAAGTTCCATAGCTGCTGCTAAATGCACCAGAGCACATTTTTGGTGGAAATGATCCTTCTCGAGCAATCTAAATTAAATCATTAATCATGCATAGCAACACAAGTGGCATTGGTCGGGGAATAGAAGTAAATAGCATCATTCTGTTCAAACAAAATAATCAACCTATATTGACATTAGTTGAAAACATTTTTGGATTTCACCACACTGATGATTCCATTATGTTACGACATATTCTAGACAATAAAACACAAATATAGCCATATGACATTGATATAATGCATGACATGACCCTTCTATACAATTACTGAAATGCTATGTTGCATGTGCTATATTATAAGAAAAGCACTGCAACAACTCCTAACACTCATAGAAGCTTTCCCTCTACACTCTGTAAGCCACATATTAAAGAAAAATGCTTTTAATGACTCCTGACACTCATACAAAAGCTTCGATTAATGGCTCCGACTTAACTTAAAGCCAAACAAATTTTAACGAAATATCTTAAATCAGTTGACATTGCAATCCATCCTTGTTTTGTCTCGTAACTAACAGCAATGCAACACACGCATCATTATGACGTGCATAACTCGCAAATATAAATTTTTTAAAAGATCAAAAGGAACCATAAGCAATCCTGAGATAAAAGATTGATAAGCGGTGCTCCATTAAAATACGTGAAATAAGAGTATTACGGCGCTCGGGTTCCTCTCATGGAATAGCACACATTTTAATCATAAAGACTTTTCTTAATCATTTTTTTTTAATAACTTTTATAAATAGAGCCTCACTTGTGGCGGAGGAATTTTAAAATTATTGAATACTTGACCATCATGGCACTTGTTGAGTTTTTTTTTTTTTTTAACACAAACCAAATACAAGCAACAAAATGAAAATCACGGCGCAACAACTTACCATTAAAAGTCATTCTTCCTTCCTTCACCGCTACAAGAAGCCCATTTATTCTCCTCATACAGTCCTCTATCCAACTATGAAGCCACATGTACACACATGATCAAAAGAAAACATCAAAACTTCAATATAAAATATAACTTAAGACTCCAAAAAGCATATAATTAAAAATCAAATCATGATTCCTACACAAGATCCGACCAATTTAATTAACTCCAAGCCTTCAAAGAGTAGCCCTTTTCAATACCTTTCCGTCAAATAAACCCCAAAGGCAGTACAACATACACATACAAACTTATACACATTTATATCTAAGCATTAAAAATAGGAAAAAAATAACAAACCACACAAATAGACACAATATACATATACACACTTACACACATTTATACGATAATATTAAAATGAAATAATCCAATAAATGATGCCCACAATAAAGTTAAACTTTTAGTAAGCTTGCAATCAATCATTAACTCCAAAAAATCTGAAAATAGAAGTATAAGTGTATAACCACAGATATACACAAATATGTGAATGATTATTAAAAATAAGGAATGTAAAGAAGATGAAATGAAGGATACCCAGATCTGGTTTGGAGTCAGGCTGGGGAAGTTCTTGGTCAGGCGATTGAACACTGGCGATTTTGGACTGGGAACAAAAAATTGAAAAAAAATGTCAGCATTGCTTTTGTCAAGCCACACATAACATCTCCGAATTCACAGCAATCAAAGGGGGTAAGTCCGAGTTCGATCGAGTCAGCTCATTGCTGCAAGAATGCGAAAACTTACTCGTAAATCTTAAGGATCAAAATCCAGTATTCAAGAAATCAATTGGGATCAATCATCTTTGTTGAGAAGATTTCACACATAGACAAATTAGTGCAAGAAAAAGTTTCTATTTGCATCATTTGAAATGCTTCGCTTCCTACCAGCCATCTATTTGCACTGTGTGATGTTTCTAATATTGAATTCATTAGCATGACATCTATATTCTAGTATAGTGCAAAGAAAATGAACAAAATATTGTTTTATTACATAAAATGGCAGTAGAAATCATAACTCTGTCACCAGACAAACATGAGAACTGTATAAAGAAGTTTCTTCCCAAAGCAATCCCCTAAGAACTTGAAAGACAAAGGAGCACGCCTATTCAAATCACAATACCCAAACCCAAGATAATGAAGGCAAATACTTATAGAACCAGTAAAAATTTCTGCCACAGTGCGAACTCAAATCTACACAATTAGAAGTCTAAAGTCTAAACATTCAAACATAGAAAGGAAGGCATTTTAAAAGCATCACTTCACAGTTCACACCTCATTTTACATTTGTATCTTTAACCCTAATCTATCTAAAAGTACCGGTAGGGATGACCGTAATTCACTCTCCATTAACAAAAGTGAAAGGGGAAAAAAACCTGTTTGAGATCTTGATGAGACAAGTTGGACATGGCAGTAGCATCGGCTCCAGTGAATCGCCCATCTCCATTTGATTGTATAGAGAAAGATAAATGAAGGAGGATAAATGGAGAAAGGGTACAGACTTTGCTTGTAAAAATGGAGAAACCCAGAGAGGGAGAGGAAAGCGTACAAAGAAATTGAGAGAACAAATGGCAAAAGCAAAATGAAAAAAAATATCTCCTCTCTTCAGGCTCAGCTCAGCTTCGATGGCTGGGCTAAATGGCTGGCTACAAAATTGGCCATTTGGCTTAGGAACAGTAACTATAACTTTCCTCTTTTATATATTGTAAGGATATTGTCGGACAAGTATATAATGATTGAAGTGTAAGCAAGATCATCAACTTTTTCTTTTTGTTCTTTTGAATAATAAGCAGAAAAATTGTCTTCCATTGCGTTTGAAACCTTTTGTTGAACGAAAATATCTCTCATTTTTTGTTTCCAAATTGAAAAATCACATTTTTTCATTTAAAATTATCAAATCAAAATTGTGAGTTGTCATTTTAACGAATAAAATAATGCACAAAATCGCAGTTAAGCCACACAAAGTAATCATAGGGTCCCAAACAATATACACAGTTCTAAATTCTCAGGGTTTCGTGAGATTTATGATCTCAATATCAAGAAAATGTTCAAACGAGTAAGGTCTAGGTATTCTAATAGAATTTAACGATACAACAATTAGGTATGCAAACCAAATAGTTTTACACACAATGCAAGTATTATAAATATATCACAAAAGAAATAAACTGATTTTATCAAATAAATACTTTAATCACATAATAGTAAGTAATTCCTAATTTTTAGCACAAGCAATGGCTACACCCACATAGTAACCTCAATCCTATTGTTGCCTTACATGATGACGTGCTAATACTGAAATTTAAATGGGATTAACTAATTTACTAGAGCGGACCACGTTTGAAGGTCCATAAATATCGAGATATGAGAATCTGCTGCTTTAGGGCCACCACTATTCACCTTAGAAGTTTCAGCAAATATATCGACGCGATTAATTGAAAATCGCAAACAGAGCGTCCCGAGGTAAAATCGTCCAGATTCATCCTAAAACCTAAAACAGAAAACTAATAACACCAAATTGTTAGAAATCATGTTAGAAAAATTCTACCTGAAGAAAGCTCCTCTAGAAACTGCTAGACGCATCACCATGCACCACAACCAAAAATTCCAACAATAGTACCTCCACCTGCAAAGCATGGTTCCGACCTCCATTTCGCCAAAAGCCTCTTTGTTTGGCCGAAAATCGATATTGCAGGTTCGGTCAGTTTGGGAAAATTCAACCTGGACAATTTTTTTAATCGAATTTTGGACTAAAAATAATACCACCGGGCTCTGATACTAGATTGTAGCAAAATATTTGATCACCAATGGCATTTTCCGAGCTCAGTATGAATCCAATATCAGCACCCTCAAAAGCAACGACCCAAATCCTATGACTATATCCTCTTTTGGTTGCTTTAGTATTACCCACAAAAGGACACACGGATGAAGGTATTATTGTAGTCACAAAGGTAGCCACGAAGGCAGGGGAGAGGGAGAAAAATAGTAGGCACGAAGCAAGAGAAAGAGGCAACTATTTTCCAACAAGAAAGGAGAAGCAACAATATACACCGTATGTCACCAAGCAAAAGAGGGGTAGCATATATAAACAACATTAGGTATAGTAATGGGCCAACCCAAAACCGGTAAGTGGCCAAGTGAGTAATAAGTGGGTCAACACTTAATAAACCGTCCAAGAAATAAGGGAATGGGATATAAGCAACTCTAATTAATTAGACTACTTCCAATGACCCCAAATAGTTTTAGGGTCGGGTCGTTTCATTGAGGGGTCGATATTTTAGTTCAGTCAATTGGTCAATGCCAACTAATAAAATTATACCGATCTAACATCATCATCCAGGTGGTCATTTCACAAAAAATTGTCCCAACACACAATTTCTCTAAAGTCAGTTCTTCATAATTGTCCATTATGCAATAATTATCTCTAATATTGTTGCTCTTGAAGTTATGATTTCTCAAATGTGCTATATACATGAAGACTATAATAAAATCGTTAAAGGTTGGGCTAATTAGAAGTTACTTGAGTTAGCAGAAGTGGGGTTTGTTCATTGCCAACAAAAGTAACATATTCTGGTAACTTCTAATGTCTTCGTAATTCTTTTATAGTACCAATAATCCGTTGGATACCTTGTGTTATTTGGAAATTATCTTAATATTACTTCTATACGAGGTTGGCAATTTTCCTAACTACTTTAATTTTTTAACGTAATTATATTCTGGCTTCTATTTATTTTTTTGACAGATGTTCGAAGCGGTGGCCCAAGGTAGCGTTCCTAATGAAAATCCAAATGTGGCAAAATCAAAGATCTTGAAAGTGTGTGATGTTGATGTAAGATCTTGTTTGATTTTTATTTTTTCAAAATCACTTTTCCTCAAATTCATTTTCTACCACGCATTCTTCCAATAGAATAATTTTACACGTGGACTCATACCTTTTTCTAAATTTTTAACTACACATACTCTAAAAAATTACATTTTACAAAATCACTTCTCAAAAAATTAGAATTAAACAAGGTTAAAAATACTACCTTGATTGCATGATTGAACAGTACTATTTGGGTTATAAGGTTATAAGGTTCTATCTTTTGTGTTGCAATATGCTATCTTAATAAACAATTATGTTTAAAAGACATAGTTTCGTGTTGCAAAATACCATTTTGAACAAGTTATGGTTCAATAATTGTTGTGTTGCCACCACCGTACATCTTTCGTTGTTTTGATGGCTTCCATTCTCATTTACCTTTCCTATGCTACAATGAATCATTAGTTGGTTAAAATCTTCCATTGGCTCTAAGATTCTTGTACACTACTAGTTTTTTATTTATTATGTTTTGTTTCGAATCATCCTTTGCAGCAAGAAGTAGGACGTAATTTTTCGTGATTTTAGTGACAAAAATTACAAATTTATTAAAAATACATATATGTTTTGCTTCTATGTTTTAATTTTCTAATACAAAAGGCTGTACGTATTACATATTCTGATTTATCTTGTTAAAAAAAAAAATTGATTTCAATGTTGTAACTCTTTGTTACAACATATGTATGAAAATTTTATGTTTTAACATATTTGTTATACAAAACTCAAACTCAACATTATAGATCGAATGAAACTCGAAACCCTATTACAAAGGTTTATCTCCAAAACCATTGAACACCAAGGGATCACATATCGAAGGCTCAGAATAGTGTACCCTTACGTTTCAACACCGTGAAGCCCAGATTCACCCAAGAACCCTCACGATACACAGTTAACGTGAAGCTTTTTCTATGGACCAGAAGAGCTCAACGCTATCAACAACACCACCTGATCTTTTCACCTTATTTCACACAGAAATCAAACACAAGAAACAAATTCAAGAGATCCTCACAGCAGAAGATGAAGATGAAAAGAGAGAACGCAAAAGTCTCCAGAAAGCCCTCCAGAACAAGAGAACAGAATGAATGAATAATGAAAACCATTCGAATACCACAAAATATAAAAGCATTGAGATTGGCAGCAAATCATCTAACGGCCCAGAGAAACTAACACTTTCATAAATGGAAGAACAACTAAAGTTGTACCAGCTGAACACGTTTTTTTCTTATTGGACCGGGTATTGGGCTTAGGCTTTACTGGGCTCACTTCAGCTGATTAGTTGGGCATTAGTATTGTGCCGAAGGTCATATCATCATTGCCTAAAGTGGGCTGGACTGGCATCACAGCCTCACAATCTCTACCTTATTAATATATCGAATTAGTAAGGCAAAAATCAGTTTTTTACAAGAAATGAATTAATGTAACAGAATCTAATTAAGAAAGAAAGAAAATGATAAAATATTGCAATTCTCTGTTAAGAAAAACAAAACACAAACTGAATATAATTATATGCTTGGGTATCTTTCCTTCAGAGCTTGTATATACTTATATTAATGGCTCTCAGAATTTCGTAATCTTTCTCACGGTCTCGAAACTAGAAAGCCATTTAAGAAAGAAATAATAGGAATAAAAACCTATATGCAAGGAGTGGTGTGTATTTATATAGGATTTATCATAATCCGCAAATTTTAAATTACGGTAGAAAATGAGAAATATAAATTAGAATAGCATTTAGAATGACTGTATAACATAATTAAGGGTAGAAAAGTAAAAAACCATCTAAACATCTTTTTCGGAACTCTACCTTCCACAACTACAAGTGTATACATATTGTAAATGGTGGAAATTGTGGAATAAAACAATCGAAGAAAATGAACAAGTTGTAATGAGCTCAAGATGATCAAGTAAATTATAAACGGTCAAGTAGGTGAACAAAAGTAAACAGTTAGTGGAAAGGAACAAGTTGCAACGAGCTCATGATGATTGAGAAATCTTCAAACAATCTAGTAGCTACACACTACTTAGCATACAAGTCCGTAGAAACAGTTAGTTGTATTGCAAACTGTTAAGTAACTAGACGGAATAAAAATTGTAATTCGAGGAACTTGGAATAGGAATATAATTTGAGTTTGTAGTAAATGCTCATGTATATCTATAGATTCAAGATAGATATGAGCTGGTGAATGAATAGGTGCACAGCTTGTACTCTTTGTAAATTAAGATTTTAGGAATCGAAGAAATATTCTCTCTTGATCAGCTAGCTGCATGTGAAATAGTTACAAATTTTTTTCTGAAAGGCCAGAAGGGAAAGCTGACAAACTATATAGAAAGAGAAATATACAATGTCTTTTTATGAAAACTCTTTAACTAGAATCTCTCACTTTGTCTCTCAAAAGTTCACTCTTATTAGTTCTCGAGCTCACTTAACTTGGTTAGATACAAATGAGACCCTCTTGACATATTTATATCCTAACATTCTTTGACTAGATGGTGGAAATCAGTCATATCCAACAATTAGCATTCACTACTTAGAATCCTATGCAAAATATATTCTACATGTTTCATTCATATACCATTTAAGGAACATGCTACAATACAAGTTAATCCTATTTCCAACGCTCATGATTTCTATTTGCCTACGGAAAGCTCTAGACTTCGATATCTCTACAACATTGTACATAATTCTAGGAATCTCGCCAACCTTTGTGCATTTCTACCGAGTGCGTAGGTTGCTAGCCTTGACTTTCAACCAAATGCTTTATATAGTTGTGTTTTCTACATCTAAGCTTCAATCATCACTGCATTTTCCTCATGCTTCTGCTTTGTCTCGCACAACCTGCTTGTATCTACCATAGTCTTCAACTACATCTTCGATGCCTCGATGCATTTGTGCCTTTGTCTGAATGTTCTGTAGGCCATAGTTCTGCATTCCATACTCTTATCCTCACATTCGGTCTCTTGCCTTAGCACTGCAGTACCTCGCCCTACACCTCCTACTTCCAGGTGTCTTGTCACCTAGCATTGCCTTGTGCATTTATGCGTTCAAATCTTAGATGCTCTTATCGGACATCGATTGTCTCACAGTTGGATTACGACGATGAGCGCTCATTATATTTACGTTGGAAAGTTGCAAGTTGGTCCACAACTCTTTATAATAAGAAATTGATCATCAACATTTCACTCTTATTTCACCAAGGGATAATCTAGAAATGTAATCGTGGGTGTTATCATTTTTTATGCATTACAATTGTTCATTTTTATGCTTTGATCTTGTTGTATAATAACATCATAATCAATATTATCAATTATAATCTTATCAATAAGCATGACAATTTAGCAAATTAGTTTTTGGACGAAAATGAAAAAAAAAAAAAAAAAATTACAAATGTTAAAAAAACTTATTTACAAGTAAAATAACATTATCCATTGGCAATCATAAGATTTTGTATCTCAAATATGGATTATGAATAAAAAAATCTACTCATTTCAACAGAATTTCAGTCAATCAATTAAGATTGGATCATCGGATTCTCCTAACTTAAATTCTGATCAAACCAAAATGGATAAGTTCCCAAATCCTATAAATAGGCAATTTTTACACTACTTTGTGTAACATATAAAATCGCCAAATTTGCTTTCTTCTCAATTTTGTATTTATTGTTTTAGAAATTTCTAATGAGTCTAGAATTGCCCCTTCAACCACCATCATTAATGATTCACATTTGAATCTCAACCCTTCTTCAACCTTGAACCGAAATGAGGTATCATTAAAAATATGTTTCAATGCTAAAATAAAATTAGCATTTCTATTGTAGACATCGAATTAGTAACGAACTCAAGATGGTCGAGCGAACTTCAAACAATTGTCACGAGGAAGAAGATAAGAGCCCGTGGAAGTGGAATCGAAGAAAGAAGAGCAGGCGAACCAGCAAGGAGGAGGGAGAATTTAACGAAAATAACTGAAATTTGAATCCAAAAGGAAACGGCTATGTTTGGCATCTAGTTAGAAGGTGTTATTTTAGCTTTGGAATTAATCGGCCAATTGTAATGCATTATATCTTTTCTTGTTTTATCTTTATTTCACGCTTTTTTGTTGTCTCTTATAATCACGGTAGTGGAGTGGGAAAATGTGGATTTGGATGTGTGATCTCTTCTCTTACTCTCCAAGTCTCCTTCTCTTATCTCCCTCACTTTCTTCTTTATCAACTTCATAAGTAAATCGTTCCTTATAGTACAATTAATTCAGTGGGGGTTAAATTACAGTTATTGTTTTGTGTTTATTTTATTGAATTGGGAAATTATTGAGCTCCAACCGTTAAACAATTTAGTAAGCACACAGGTTAGTAGGATTAGGTAGCTGTATCGTAAAGTGACAAAGAATTGGCGGGAACAAAATTTTTTGCTCAAAATTTTAGAATTTGAGTTTGTTTTTAATTGCTAATTCATTTGTTATGTGTGTATAGATACAGGATACATATGAGCTCGTAAAAAATAGGAGTACTATTTGCATTCATTCTAAACTAAGCTTTTAGATATCAATAAAAATATTCTTTCTTGATTAGCAGCATTTACAAGTACACTATCAAGCATACTAAAATATATCTTAAAGGCAAGAAATGACAAACAAACAATATACAAAGAGAAATCTACTACGTCTTTTTATTAAAACTCTTGAAGTACAATCCTTCACTTGTCAATTTATTAGCTTTCAAGCTCACTCAACTTGGTTAGATACAAATGATACACACTTGACATATTTATTCTCTCACCTCCTTTAGCTAGATTGTAGAGATTAATCATATCCAATGTTTAAGATTCACTATTTAGAATTCTTTTTGTATATTTACATTGGAAGATTCTAGAGAGGTTGTCCCTACAACCTTCTAAATATATTCTACAATTTTCCTTCATCAAGTTTATCCAACATTTTCTTAACATTCAGGAATGCTCTTTACCTCTATAGAAAGCTTTAGATTTGATATCACTACAACATTCAGGATAATTCTATAGAGTTTCTGCTAATCTTTGCACATTTTTACTAAGTGTATAGGTTGTAGGCATGTATTTTCGTCCTACTGTTGCATTTGGTTGCTTTTTTTACATCTAAATTTCAGTTGTTTGTGTGTTTTTCATATGCATTGGCTTGCGTCCCTTACGACATGCCTGCATCGCATTTGGTTGCTTTTTTAACATCTGAGTTTCGGTTGATCCTATGTTTTCCATATGCTTTGGCTTATGTCCCTTACTACATGCCTGCATCTACCTTAGTTTTCAACTACATCCTTGGTGCCTACAAATGTTATGCCTTCAATAACATGCCATGTTGACTATAGTATTTCATGCCTTACTTCTTCCCCCCACATTCAGCCTCTCACCTTAGCGCTATAGTGTTTAGCCCTCAATCATATGCTCGAGACTCTCTTGTCACTCACCATTGCCATGTGTATCTGCGTGTTCAACTTCTAGATTGTTAGGTAAAGAGTGTTGGCAAAGTTTCATGTCCAAAATTTCATTTAATCGAATTATAATTAAGGTTAGGTTGTTAGGGGTTGAAAGTATCTTTGGAAGTACTCAATGTCTGCTCAAGAAGATCAAACAATGTCCAAAATGTTTGAAGACCGCCAAGTGAGCGCTTGAGCAATTTTTTCAGAAGCCGAAAGCACGATGACCATCGAGGGACGCTTGAGCGATAATGTTATCCGGGAAAATCTTAGTTCGCGATTTTTAGCCTTTTCAGAATTCTAAACAACCCGTAACTCTTTAATACTATAATTACCCTTTTAATGACCTTTTTACATGCATTTATTGCTCAATTGATGCTTGGACTTCATGTTTAGCTTGTTGATGAAGATACCCATGAATCTATCGATTATACAATGGAGAATATAATTGTTAACCAAAAAAATACTATTCCATATCATTTTTAGGAGAAGATCAAGTTATATTTTCTTATCTGGGCTCCAAATTATGACATTTTTTCGTTCTTTTAATGAAATTAAAGCCTAATTTATGATATAATGCGTTATTAGATGAAACTCGATAGATGACGAAAAATTGGAGAAAAGAATGCAAAAGTTGGGGACTGAAGTGGAAATTCTCAAAAGTTGTGTAGAACCTCATGATGAAGATTTGAGAGTACTAGGAATCAATTGGATAAAGGAAGACGTCAA
>CAIGRM010197272.1:0-12302 GCA_903798335.1 Fraxinus albicans
TCCAGATTGTCATCAAGATCTTTTGAAAAATCCATTTAAAAACTAAATTTTTTTTCGAGCAAATACAACTTATTATAAGTAGATTTAAGCAAATATAAGTCCTCAATTTTGCCAAAGTTCTTTTGTAGAATTAAGTTTTCCAACTTTTCTCAAAACAATGTCAGATATGTGTAAAATAATTAAAGTGTAAGCAAGTTCATCACATTCTTCATTTTATGTTTATGTCAAATTCGCATGAAATTCGCCATATATGGCTTTTGAAACTTTTTTGTTTAACCACAACCCTCTTCATTTTTTGTTGCCAAATTGAAAAATTCTATTTTCCATTGAAAAATCCAACGTCAAAATATGAAGACATTTTGAAAAAGATAGAACAACCAAAGTACGCAAATAGATCACACAAAGTAATCACAAGGTCGTAATATACACTGTTCTAGATTCTCAAGGTTTCGTGAGACTTAGGATTTCAGGATTAAAAGAATGTTCAAATGGATCAAGTTTATGTGTTCTAACATAATAATCAATGCAGCATGAAGGTATGTCAACAAAAAAAATAAAATTCTTGTGCAAAGCAGTATCACGCAGTGACTAAACAACAGTTAAAACACAAAAACAATTACAAATTTGCAATCAAAATCAACACTTCAAACAGAGTAAATAATTCTTAAATTTCTAGCATAAGCAATGTTACCCACACGGTAACATCAATCCTAATAACACTTCACATGATGACACGCTAATGCTGAAATTTAAATTAGGATAAGTCAATTTACTAGAGCATACCAATCTAAGCCAGTAAATTTTGAGAGATGCAAATTTATCACTTTAGGACCACCACTAGTTGTTCTAAAGTCTCCAACATTCGTAGCAACCAATTGAACAAAAGTTAAATCCCGAACGCCCAGGATCAAAATCGTCTAGATTTCACTATATAACCTGAAACAGAAAACTAACAACACAAAATAGTTAGAAATCACGTTAGAAAAATTCTGTATGAAGAAATCGTCGTCGGAGAAGGCCACACGCGCGGTCGTCGCCTACCTCCGTCCCATGCGCTATGACCTATGGTTGATTTTATCATTAATGTTTTGATTATAACAAACAAGATTAATATTGTTTCTAATAATTGATTTTGAGTTATGATAGTTCAATAGTAAAATCAATCATTGCCAAAATCAACATATAAATCGGACTTGAAATGAAAATCAAAGTGAAATTTAAGCATTCGAGTCAAATAATTCGAGAAGAGAGCTTAAAAGACAGACATCAAGAAAAAGCAAGATCAAAAGCATGAGAGACAGCATCAACGAAAGATCAAAACTAGAAGTCTATGAGGCAAACTTCGAATGAAGATAAAAAAAACTAGACTTCTTAATATACTGATACTTTGATATTTAGCCCATTTTTTACACCTATTCTCTATCTCATTCTCATTCTCATTTTTTTCTCTTCATTTCAACCACACATTCTTCCAATAAAATTGTATTACACACAAATCTAAAACTTTTTATAACTTTTCCACCAAACATTCTTCCATCAATCACTATTCTAAAAATTTTTATCTTCAAAAAATGGGTGTCAAACACATCCTTAGTAATGAATGATAAAATTTCAAAAATCGTTTTATGCACGAAAAGATTATTTTATAAAAACTTTTGCATAAAAAAATATTTTTCAATTTCAATTTGATATTACTTACTCATTCAAAAACCCACATTTTGCCAAAAAAAAAAAAGTCAAAGTCAACTGGACTTCCGGTTACTAGGCGGACGTCAGTTCGTCAACGATAATTTTTGTTTACTGTTTTGATTTCTAACACATATAGGCTAGTTTAGTCGTCCGATTCAGTTGCGGACATCCGGTTGGGTCGTCCGATTGGTCAGAATTTTGGACATTTTGACTGCTATAAATACCACTTTACTTTGTATTCATTTAACAACTAGAAGAGATGTTTCTTGTGATATATATTTGTAATATATCTTCTTTGATTTACAATTTTACATTCATTTAATTTATTTTTCATAACAAAAAACTTTGATTGTTGAATCAAATTTCTTGAATCATTTCTCTCATCAAAGTTTTTCATTTCTCTTTGCGCTTAACTTATTTATATCTATCTTAAAAGAGAGATATATTTTTGAAGGGGATCTTTGCACTTATATTGCATAATTTTTTCTACTTCTTCATATTGAAAACTTTGATTGATGGAATCAAATTTGTAAAACTATCATATTCATCCAAGTTTCTCATTTCTCTCTTAGTACTTAATTTATTATAATTATTCATTAAAATAGATATATTTTGAGAAGATTTTTTAACATACATTGTATTTATTTCTTCTTTATCTAAATTTTGATTATCATATTCATCAAAAAATTTCATCTAATACTTGAGTTATCATTTATTACTATTCATTGAAGTGGAAGTGTTAGCTTCTCTTAGTACTTAACTTATTAGTATTATGAATTCCATTGTAAAATCACTTTGATAAAGTGTGGGTCGTGTCCTTTAAAGATCAACATTGTATAAGAACCGGTGCTCCTTGTTGTAAGTCACCGTGTAGGTCATATTGAGGTCCCGTGAAAGCTTAATATTGGGTCGTGTTGAGGTCTCGTAAAGCTCAACATTGTATAAGGAACGATGCACCTTGTTTGTAAGTCACCGAAAGTATTGTAAATGGTTGGATTACACCATAAGTCAATCAACATAGTGAAAATGTCTTGTTCGTGCTGGAGAGTTTGGTAATGGAAGATGTAGATCATTATTTTGGATCGAACCTTTACAATTATATCGTTTACATCATTTTTCCCTTTTGTTTATCACTTTCATATTTTGTGTTATTATTTGAATTAATCTATTTGATCTTTACTTACTTGAATTTAGATTAACTCTTCGAAAAAGTTTTAAAAATCAATTCACTCCCCACTTGGTTTGTTATTCTTTGGCTATCATGCGCTACACCCTTAGGACCGCGTCCACCTGTACATCTCAATTCCGATCTCGGTTTCACCAATGGATCTCTGGATTGCCCGAAAATTAAGTTTACAGGTCCAGTTTTCATAAGAAAATCTGGGTAGATTTTTTACCTAATTTCTGCTCTAATTCTGCCCATTTTTGGATCTGTTTCTAGCTGAAAATCCACCACCAATGTGACTCTGATACCAATTGCAGCAAAAATTGATCTTTGATTCGTGGAATCCTGGCTCAGTTTAGGAATCTAACCGAAATCGGCAACCTCAATCAATGACCCAAGAACCAAAACTATTTGCCCACACTTTGGTTGCACCCACAAGGGACACAAAGTGACGGTGTTATTACAATCACAAGGGCACCCACTCAAACAGCCACAAAGGCGAAAGGAAGAAGAAAAACCATTGAAAGAGACAATGGAAGAAGCATCTGGTTTCTCTCTTTTTTGAGGAAGGGAATAACACGCATAAACATCACAAAAATGTGCATTAAATAGAGAGAAAATGGTCAAGTCCAAATCAATACATGGGTCAATACTTACAAGCCATCCAAGAAGTCGGAAAATGGGCCACAAAAAACTCTAACTAACTTAGTCTACCTCCAATGGTCCAAATAGTTCTAGGTTTGGGTCGTTCCATTAAGGTGTCAATATTGTAATTAAGTCATTTGGTCGATATCAACTGAATAATTTCGATTTAACATCATTGCCCAGAATTTATTGGATATAAAAAAAACACAACAATCCTACTTAGATGAACACTCAGTAGAGATGATGTTTTATTTAGGGCAACTGGTACGAGTTTGTTAGACTTCGTGTAATCATGGGCGGATGCAGGGGGTGGCTTGAGGGGTCACGTGACCCCCCAACTTTGCTCCCCTTTTCTCACCATTAAATTTTCTATAATTTTGTTTCAATTTTGGAAGTCATTATGGGATGTGAAACGAAATTGAAATATTGCATTCTTAATACCATTTCGAAATGTTCACGATCTAATTTTTTATGTCGTAACAAATGTACAACTTGTCAAAGTAGGTCATTCAAACTTAGTATTTCAAAAATTTCGATAACATGCTAACTTTAAAAATTCTCCTACGATTGTTCGCTAATTGAATTTACAAATTGCTTAAGTCATCTCAAAACTTATTTCGAGAACTATATTATAAGCATATCGAATAGTCGAAATAGATATCGAAAATAGTTAAAAATACGTTAAATGTGGGTTTTAAAGAAAGTCTTCTAACTTGCATTTTTTTTTTTAAAGAAATTCAATTATTTCGTTAACATTTATTATTTTTACGATACAATTTTCTCAATGTAATTTTCATCATTTTATTAGGAAATTTTATATGGAATATGATATCAAAAAATTTCGAAATTTTATATCCGAAAAATCATATCCTATGTAAATTTTTGAATGCAAAATTATATGGGGAAAGATTTTTTTGGACATAAATTTTCGATAGTAAAATTTCTCCCAACTTCTTTTCAAGTTCAATTGTATCCTTCTAACTTTAAACTTTTGCGTCTACCCTGCATGCAATTAAATTATTTTCGAATCGAATGATCATCTTAAGTAGACATCGGAACCATAATGAACTGGTTTTGCTTATATTCTCGAAGGAAAAGATGCCACTGATGAATTCGAAGACTCTGGGCATATCAAGACTGCGAGGAAACTTATGGAGAGTTTCTGAATTGGAGAACTCAACCCAACTTCCCCAGCCATTCTAAGCTGGAGATCGTCTTTAAGAAGCAACAACTTAAGGGCATTCCCCAAAAGGTCATTAACCTCCGTAAACATTACTGGTTTATTCCGGTTTCTGTTGGTTTATCGGTGGTTGTTGGCTTAAAGACCTGCGCAAGTAAAAGACATCTAGTTCTTGGAATATAATTTTTTTTTTTTCCCGATTTTGAGAAATTGATACACTGGGAACAGAAAACTAATCCCATGTTCTGGAACTTCAAGATTGGGGACAATATCCGTTTTGTTATTCATACTCAGTTACTAATGAAGCTGTTGAGACTCGGATTGACACATATTCTCATATGAGAACTGCGTTTAAGACTGGTTTGAGTTGAGTATGAAGCAATTAGCAAATTGCTTTATAGCAGATTTTTTAATCACTGTTTACAGCTTAATCTTTGTTTACACGTTAAACTATCAAGTGCTTGTTAATCTTGTTATAGGTCTATGTTTGATTCACAGCACTAAATTTTACTCCGAAGCGATATGAAGCAGGTCTAGGAAACGGGTTGTTGACCTCAATTTCAGCGAGGACGACATGGTTAAAAGAATTTTGACATCCTCCCCTCCACGTAAGCATCACCTGCGCACTCGAACACACGGTTAGAGTGCAAAGCTAACCAATCGAGAAAAAGGTCCGACGACCATTTACATTCCGACGGTCAAATCAACGGCCGATCGAGAGAGAATTAGCATAATAGACGAGATGGGGGGATTTTCCAGGGTAAAGTAACATTATATTTGGTGAATAATGAACTCATATAGATATAGAAGTGAGATGAGCCAAATAGGCTTAGTAAAACGAGCCCAAGTCCAAGTCTCCAATTGAATAATCGACGTTGAATCAGTATATGTGAGACTCTTTCTATTATGCGCATGCCACGTAATTTAAAGATATAACATTGCTGGTAAGTCAACACAACTTATAAGATTACGCACTAGACGCAGGTGGAGAAGAAAATGATGTTAATTGGAATAAATAATGCCTTGTGAGTCCCGTCACCTTAATTAAAAGGGGAAATTCTTAAAGTCACCTCAATTCTATGATTAATGAAGATTCCTGAACTTATAGAACCTCAGATTCACTTGTTAATATAGAATGATTTTTGTTTTGTTTTCTTTTATTTTTCCTTGTTAACAAGAGATTTAGGATAGATTTTTCAAAAGAATAATATTATTTATCATCAGTGATAATCATTAATTGGGCGACACTAGATCATGATTCATTGACCAATGTATTAAAATGTATGACAACTCCATTTTTGTTAGATATCATTGACATTCATTGTATTAATCATCTTGATTGATAACATGTTCATGCCTATTTACTCGTTTTTTTCTGAATTACAACTCTTTATATCTCTTTGTAAAGAGAATGGTACGCTCTCTAGGTTGTGTGATTTTCTTTTCTGTTTACTTGTGAATTTATTTCCTTGTGGAGGTCGAGATTTTGGCCTATTCCCCCATTCTTCTCTAGAAATCATATAAATTATCTCAATTCTTATAATAAAAAAATTTCCTACAGTAAAGACATGCTTGATATTAGATAACAGCTTATCCTATAGAGACAACAAACAATATTCTTTCTTTCTTTTTCAATTAATTTATATCAGTTTCTTTCATGTCTATCTTACCAATTACGAGTTCCTAAGCCTCAGCTTATACCATTAAGAGAAGGAACTTAGCAAATCCTTTCAACGAATTGAGAAAGCGAGCCAAGAAACTACCTATAGAAAAAGAAAAAAAAAAGTTCTTTTTTTATGTATATTTTTCCTTGTATTTATTGTTTTTCCTTCCTTGAAATAGAGATCCTCAGATCCAGAAGGTAAAAAAAAAAGGCCCTAATGAAAAATAAAGTTTCAAGTATCCCTCCACTACATACATAGACTTTCATAGATACTAAAACCTACTCTTAGCATTTCACATCATCAAGTTTTGATGCAGCTTCTTGATCAAAAAACCACACTAACTTGCCTTCAGTTGGGCGCACCATTCTCGCCGGTAGTACTGGACATTCGGGCCCAATGTCATCAATCGCCAGGTGGGCAGCCTCTGCTTTGCTACCACCGGTCACAACTACAGCAACTTTGGAGGCAGAGTTTATAACTGGCAATGTGAAAGTGATTCGCTCAGGTGGAGGCTTGGGCGAGTCAGTGATAAATGTCACCCACAGTTCTTTCTCATCAAGCGCTGAGTGATTAGGAAATAGTGATGCGATATGCCCATCTGGCCCCATTCCAAGGAGGATGAGGTCAAACTTTGGGCAGTCATTAATTTCACATACATCGATCACACGAGTCTTTACGTGCTGTCTGATGACAAACTCATAGTCCTCTGCAGCTTGTTCTGCTGTTACCGTGTCATTGATAGAATGGACATGGCTGGGAACAGTAGGTACCTGAAACGATAAACAAGTATATTTGAAAACATCGATTGCATAATTCAATTTCTCCTTTTCTCAGCTTCACAACTTGGACAAACTAAAAAATATGTATAATGTACTATACTCGACAATAACATAGTTAAGGGACTCGAGAACAACTACGGAAATATCAAAGCTACAGTGAGCTAAACTACTATTAAGCTTAAGTTTTATCTTGCTCAAAGGCAGAAAAATGGAAAAAAAGATACCGACTTTTGCAGACATTATTTAAGGAGCCTTCAGGAAAGAAATATTGTCATAACACATGGTAACCACAAAATTAAATGATCACAGAAGCAATTCAATATCAGTTGCCCTCCCATTTTTATTGAAAAATAAATAGCAGTCAAATCGAGCTGCGGAAAACAAAAAAAATTGAGCAGTTCTGTTTTTTGTTTACGTTATAAGAATTGCAGTAAACACGGTATATATGGAGCCCTATATAGGTGCTTCAAATAATGTGGAGACAGTCTTCTCATACAAGCATCTGTTCCTATTTGGAAGACTGAAAGAAGATACTTGGAATACGAAATTGAACATATTCATTGGCCAAATCTTTGTAATCGGCAAATAATGCCAATGTTCGTGTATATTGAACAGTTCAAAAGTCGGTAAATGAAAATTCTGCATGGAATTGAACTTTACACTGAAGTAAGGTATGCTATTATTACCACTTGAAGTAGCTGTCCACCGAGTTGAATCCACATTATCAGACAAATTAATTGCCCAATTCCAGAGAGACATCAAATACAAGAAATTTTAACCATTTCATTTTCATGCTACTTAGTGTAAATTAGACCAATGAAGACATAAAAGAAGTTCATTGAAGATACTTCTGAAATGGGCCAATAATGAGAATATTTATTTTGTAGACCAGTTTTAGTTATTAAGTTGAAGAGAAAACAAATGGAATCATCAAATGCGGAGCCCTACACGAGACTGCCATAAAACACCAGACACAAGTGCTAACTTACCAAGCATATAGTTGTGTAAAAGAACATAACGTTGTATACTTTTATTCACTAATGGCATGTTTGGTAGGGAGGATCATATAACTATAGCTATTATTAAGGAAGAAAAGAAATTCAAATATTGTTCGGTGTCTAGTACACGATACCAAACATGTAGGAGGTGTACATTTGGTATTCTAAACTGGACTTAACACTACAATGAATAAGACTTGAGCTTCTTTTTCTTATTTCATAATGTTTAGTACCATCCAATCTTTCCCTAACTAACATAACATATTCACTACCAAACATGCTTTGAAGGACTTATTAAAAACATGTCAAGAACATAATTCCTGTTAAAACGATCAATATCCTTGTCAATTTTCTAACTTAAAGATCAACAAACTAGTACCTCAAATATTGGCTCCATCAGTCCATATGACATACAGACCTATTTCCCTTCTTACCCTATGAGGTAACTCATCTCTCTTCTAGGCAAATATTGAAACTCAAGGATTCACAAATGCCCGAACTCTAACATAAGGAACTATTATCTTGCATTATAGCCAAATCTTTTGTGTCAGATAGAGAGTGGTGTGCTATTACCACCTTAAGAAAATCATGTTACAGTGTGACCAAGAAGAGATGATATTCAAGATCAGAAGGTTATAGTCTTTGAAGTTGAAAAAATGAAAAAATAAAAACGTGTTTTACGTAGATATAAGGAACTTCCTTTTCATCACAGCAAGGCAATCTCAGTAGGACATGTATATCAGTACAGAACTTTTTGAAGTGGATTAAGCTGGTCATCAGATCATTTGAGTTTACAATAGTTCCAAGCAAAAAATTGACTCACAAAGAGGGAGTATTTAAGTAATATTATTATTAGAATTTTAGGATACAAAATAAACTATTGCCAAAATAAGAAGGCTGAGGCTCTTGCAGGTCTCGTAAGCAGATCTGCCCCATCCATGAACCACGTAAAGATCATTCTTTCAACAGAGTGAAGATATTGAAGAAAAAGACCATCTAGAATGATATAGATTGGGATGCTGGTTCGGCATCATAAAATGCATACAGCTAAATCTATAGTATTTGCATCAGAACTTGGCTGTATATACTATGCAAATCTCCATTTTATACTTAAAACAGGAGAAATTGCCAAAAGGCAATCAAAAATTATGCCAGCATAGCCAATCAAGGAGTCTGAATGCGAGAATAGTACGGATTGAGTCCGCTTTAATCACAAGCGATGACAATATTAACCAACAAAAAGTTCACAAGTCACCAAGTCAACAAAAGAAGGCAGATAAACTGTACAAAGTACCTAGAATCAGATACCTTCGCCAAAAGAGTATCCTTAAGTAGCTTATAATTGCTATCAACGTGGCTTTTTGCAACAACACGCTCATCAGCCAAAAATATGTGCCACCTGGCCCATTCAACAGTCTTGTTGAAAGGAGCTTCACAGAGTTTTCTGCTTACAATCAAAATTCAAACTCGAATTCTAGTATTATAAAAAGGTGAATTTCATGTGACAAAATGCACATACATACCTCATCAAGCTAATAAGAGAACCACCAGATAAAGCAATGGCAAATGCGCCCCGCTCATTTACAGAAGCCTCAGATAATGATGCAATATATTCTGCCAAATCGGTACTTAGCCCGTCTGCGTTTTCATGAATTCTCAACTCTATTCCATCCTTTTTATCGCAAGAGACAGCCATTCTTAATAAACACTGTATTCAAAAATGGTAAACAAATGAAAAATTAACTATTTTTAGTCCAATGAACTAGCTAAAATCATGTAAAATCAACTTCATACATAATACTCAATTAAACATTGAAGCAACATAGTACTTGCACTAAAATTACTCACCTTTGACAGAATCCAGGACTAGAATTAATCAAAATAAAAAGAATATTAAGTACCACATTTTTTTAGTAAGTAAATAAAGAACAGCTTATTCACATTAAATTAATTGAACTACAATTTCACAAAATAATGATCACATCCGTCAAAAGATCTAGAAAAATTATTCAATCCAATTACAATCGAAACTCCAGATTCTTATAAATAATTCATCACAATCAAACTTCTGCAGCCAAGAAAATTAAAGACTAAACTTGAAAAAAATAGGTTTGAGAATCAAGAAAGAGAAATCAAGGCTCAAGAAACTTGAATCAATACATGCAAATCAAAATAAGTAAAATAACAACATTTTTAAGCCAAAAACATAATCCAAAAAACTCACAAAATCCAATTTTTTCAACAATTTTTCATGAATAAGCCAAGTTCTAAAGACCCACAAAAATACATTCTCGAAATTATACATCCATATCAAACTATTTAATTATATACTAGAATCAGAACTAGAGAGAGAAAATGAAGAGGGACTTACAGAGGAGAGAGAGATGGGTGTCAGGGAAAGAAACTGGCTGAGGTGGAAGAATAGAAGATGGGTATCAACTAATTTATACATGTAAATAAAAGCTTTTCACTTTTTCTTCGTATATGTCGACATTTTGATTTGGTAAAATAATTTACATTTACAGAGAGTAAAAATTCTAGATTGAAATTTTACTACTGAAAATTACAAATTCTGTTCATTGAAAGAAAGATAACAAGCTGATCGAATAAGACCCAGAGAAACCCGTCAGCAATTTTGACATGTATCAAAAGGAAATTACTCTAAAATTATTGACCCCCTGATTAAAATAAAATTTTAATTTAAGTTAGAAGTCAAATAATCAATATTAAATATATATTTCATTGGTCTCATAACTTTATAGCTATACATTCCATCAACTTTTTTCAAAATCAATAAAAAAATATAATTTTAATTTCCACCAAACAAGTGCTAAATTAAAATTATCCATCCTAATTCCTAAATCCTAGATTTTCTGTGAATACTAAAAAAGTAACCTTTTTTTGGGTCAAAAATTAAATGAACTTGAATAAAAAAGCATTAAAATAAAATTATTATTATTATTATTATTATTATTATTATTATTACTTGAATCAAAAGACTTGGTCATTTTAGCCGATTTGTAAAAAGAAGAATCAAAGAATACAAGTTTTCTTTCTTACATTTTTGTAATTAAAAACACACAATGTGGTAGCGACTTGCACGGTTTAAATTGAACTTTTTATTTGTCTCTTTCCCCTTTATTTTTTCTTATTTTAATTTTATTCTTCATGGGATTTTCAGCTTTTGTTAAAACTTGTGAAAATCCTATCTTTCTTGCCTTTTCACTTCGGAAAAGCCATTTGTATACTAAAAATGTATATCATCCTTGACATCATCTTGGCAAGATTTTTTTAGTGAAAAACGGTTTTTTTTTTTTTAACTGTCCAATAATATGGTGCCACGTGACATATTTTAAAAAATAATGTAAAATATGAAGTACATGTAACATGATTGTTTCCTCTTTGCTTTGTCTCCCAAAGCTTGCTCATTCTATTTTATTGAAGGTGATTTGTGAACGTTTCTACCCATCACTATTTTTCATGTTAATTTCTTCTCCTTTTTCCTTTTTGTGAGGGGTTCAAAAAAATCAACTGCATAAAATTTACTTTGTTGAATCGATTCATCTAAATGTTTGAGCTACTAAGGGGAAGATAATTTCAACATGATATATGAACAAGAAAAAATCTTTAAATTAAGTTTTGCCGCCACCACCCATTTATAATAGTTGTACATGTTTTAAGTCCTATAATAGTTTAAGCTTTTAAATAAAATAGTTCTACGTAGTTTAAGTTTTTAATGTTCATACCTTAAAACCTTGGTCCCCTTCTTATGCTGTAGGGTAATTAGCACATAACGACCCTAACTTTCATTGTTATTGTGGAAAACATCCTTATTTTTCATTTTTTGGCATTTTCACCCTTATTTTCGCATTCATTGCACCAAAGGTTATTTTTATCTATTTTCTCAATTAAAAATTATGAAATGATAAATATATCATTCTCTTAAAAAAAATAAAAAGAAAAAGAAAAAAATAATTACAACCATATTCCAATTTTTAAAAAAAAGTGCAAACGAGTCTCAAATAATTATTTAAGTAGTGTTTGTGACACATTCTTTTGAAAGAATGTATTATTGAATAGTAGATTGATGGAGAATGTGTGGTTAAAAATGAAGGAAAAGTTATTGATGTGATGGAAAATATTATTTTATTGAAGAATGTGTGCTTGAAAATGAGTAGAAGA
>CAIGRM010197281.1:0-11106 GCA_903798335.1 Fraxinus albicans
TTATTTGATCAACTAACGGTCAAACCAACAGAAACCACCCATTTAGACTTCAGCTGTGGATATTTTGAAAGGTTTGGTACCGTTGATGCCAAAAATGAAAGGTTTGGTACCGTAGGTGACACAAATTAAAGGTTTTGGCAAAGTCTACTATTAAATGAAATGTTTGGTACTACTGCTGCAATTATCCCTAAAACAAATAATAAGTTAAAATGTTACAACTTTCGAGTTATTGCATAAGTTTGATTTAGCCTTCATTTGATTTCTCTGATTCCAAAATCTCTAAAAAAAAACAATGATTAAATTAGAAATAAATTTGATAAAATACATATTTAACATAATCATGGAATATCTACATTACCTTCATCCAACTTATTATATTCCTCCACATCTTCCATATGGATTTTCTCCATGCTTGTAGACTATTTAATCCAATTTTGTGTACATACCAAAACTTCCATCATTTTAGGAATTAAAGCATTATGAAATGGATCAAGAATTCTTCATCTGGTACTGAATGCACTTTCTGAAGCCACCGTAGACATTTGAATAGCCATTACATCTCTTGTAAGTTTTGACAATGTACCATATTTGTTTTTATTAACTTTCCACCAATTAAGAACATCAAAAGCATCGTCTTCGATATTCCCAAGCGTCTAACAAGTATCTATCCACATACTACACATCATCCTCCTTTAACCTTTCAAAAGCTTTTTGCAACATCAAATATGTGGATGTCCACCTCGTTGGTACATCCAAAAACACAAGTTATTTACAATCAATTTTTTCTTCTCTCGCACACTCCTTTAACTTTTGTTATCTAGTAGGAGAAAATTTAACATACTTTACAGCATTGCGAATACTAACAATTGAACAAAGTGCTTCCTTCAACCCCTCACACACAATCAAATTAACAATATGCGCACAACACCTCATGTGTAGGTACTTTCCATCTAAAACACACCCATCACCACTTCGACCAATCATCTTCCTCTTAGTATAAGAAATAGCCATTTCATTTGTACTACATTGTCAACTGTGATCGTAAACAATCTCTCAATACCCCATACACACAGACAAGTCTCAATAGTTTTACCAATAGTTTTACCTTTATCATTAGCAATCACACAGAAGCCCAAAATCAATTTATGAAGCTTCCAATCATAATCAACATAGTGTACTGTGAGAGACATTTAATTAATATTTTGAACGGAACTCCATGTATCAGTAGTAAGAGAAACTCTTTGATGTTTGATGATTTTTTTCAATTGCAATTTCTGATCCAAATACAATTGATAAATATCTCTAACAATAGTTCTACGAGATGGAGGATCAAATTTAGGACATGCTACCCTACAAAATTTTCTAAACCCCTCACCTTCGACAAAGCTAAAAGGTAATTCATCCAATATTATCATCTTAGCACATGCAAGCCTACACTCTTCCTTATTAAAGCCAACTAGAATGTTCACACCGCCCTTAGTTGGGCTTTTTTGTCATTTATCTTCCATCTTCCGAGATACATCTTACAATAAAGAACCAAATGATTCCTCAAGGTACTAGTCCCATAATTCCTAGCCCCACAAGCATAATTTNCACTCTTCCTTATTAAAGCCAACTATAATGTTCACACCGCCCTTAGTTGGGCTTTTTTGTCATTTATCTTCCATCTTCCGAGATACATCTTACAATAAAGAACCAAATGATTCCTTAAGGTACTAGTCCCATAATTCCTAGCCCCACAAGCATAATTTTGTCCACAATAGTTGCATGAGCACCTAACATCTTCTGCGTTTGGATTTTCTATAACTGTGAAGTGTTCCCACACAATTGAAGATTTTCTATTTTTTTCTCTTCCCTAAACATGATGGTAGAAGTAGAGGAATAGATGTTGAAGGAGTTTCACCAATAGTCTCAATTTCACTAGCTATATCTATGTTCATATCTATACAATATTAAAGCCAACTAGAATGTTCACACCGCCCTTAGTTGGGCTTTTTTGTCATTTATCTTCCATCTTCCGAGATACATCTTACAATAAAGAACCAAATGATTCCTCAAGGTACTAGTCCCATAATTCCTAGCCCCACAAGCATAATTTTGTCCACAATAGTTGCATGAGCACCTAACATCTTCTGCGTTTGGATTTCCTATAACTGTGAAGTGTTCCCACACAATTGAAGATTTTCTATTTTTTTCTCTTCCCTAAACATGATGGTAGAAGTAGAGGAATAGATGTTGAAGGAGTTTCACCAATAGTCTCAATTTCACTATCTATATCTATGTTCATATCTATACAAATCAAACAAGTAACGAAATAAGTATAAGAGTATGTGTTTTTGTAAATGCATAACATTGTCAGGCTAGTAACTTGCATGGGATAGTTGACAAAGTACCGGATTAATCTCTTTTAAAACCTATCAAAATCCAAAACATAATAAATAGAAAACACTGTTGGTCCTAGTTTGTGACCAAACCAACACCAAAAATATTCAATCAAATGAAAAACAGTAAAGAAGATTGGGGTTTTTGGCCTTAAAGGACCAGGTGTTTATCTCTATGAGAGCCTACCACATTGCACATCCACCAAAGTGTTTCATGCTCAAATTCATTAGCACGAGTCCAAAAAAATTTATAATAGATAAAGATACACCAAGTATCTCATTTTCTCCGCACAAGACTTACAACAGTAAACCCTCACACTTCTAATCACCCAAATACCACAGGTTAACATCAATTACTGTTTACCAAGACCAAATTATAAGCTAATCTCCCCAATATTATATTAAGCACTCAAGAAATCTCTAGAGACAAAAAAAAGGAAGTGAGATGATCTTTAAAGAGAATATCATATGAAGAATGTGATACAAAGAGTAGTTGTGCAACTGACTGCGTAGAAATGAGATTGAGTGTCTCTTAAAGGATACCACACGTTGATCTAGGTGATGGTACACATCCAATGGCAGCAGAGACAACGAAAGAGTTGGTAATGATTGTGGTGAGGCAATAGAAGATGACGTTGATGGTGACTGATGTTGTTGGGGTTGTGTAAGGTTATTCCATCGTGGCAGTAGAAGAAGAGCAGGAAGAACAGTGGCTACAGGAAAAACAAAGAGAAGATTTCATGCTTACAAATGACAGGGATAGGATTTTAGATTTGATATTGGGTTGGGTCCGTTTAAATGAGTTTAGATCCGAACCGATTGGACCCAAATAATTTTATGATTGTTTGGAACCCGATCCAACCTGTTTTTATTCTAAATCGATCCAACCCGACCATATTCGGGTTGGGTCGGGTCGGGTTTGCGATTTTGGTTTATGGGCCCAACCCTAATTATAACAAGCCTTTAAGAAAAAAACACTTAAGCACTTTTTTTTTTGAAGAATTGAAGAACACTAGGAACTTTGTTTGTGATAGAGAATTAAATTGAGAACACTTTTTGTGGTTCTTTTATGTCGTTAAAAATATTTTGCTTATGGAGAACTATCACCTATTTATATTTTGCAAACATCACCATGAAATAGTGCCAATCATATGTGAAAGTGTTGAATATTTTTTATGAAAAAATTGGAAAAAAGCCTAATGACTAGTTTTGATAGGCTGGGTAATCGCTCAATTATAGATTGGACAATAGCCCGGTACAAATCAAAGACCATCTACATCATCATTAAAGCATCATATGATAGACCAGTTATAGATTGGGCGATAGCCAAGCTTATCTTTATTCTTTTCACCAATTTTCTTCCGTTTTGATCTCAACATTAGTTTTTTCTTTTCTTAGTGTACAGAACATGTCGAATTCTTCTTCTATTATAATTCTTGAACAAAAATACAATAAACCTCCAATTGTTCAAAATTATATGGATTACATTGCAAACTAACAACAATTATGTGTAAGGATTAGATATCTTTCGATTTAAATCTAACTATAGTGTATTTCTCAGAAAGTATCATCAAAATTCCAAGTTGTATGATATTTTTGAACCAATTTGAAATTACGTAGTTCAACCCAAATTATACCTAGAGGGGGTGTGAATAGGTGATTATACAGAATTAAAATTGACAATTAAAAAGCAACAAGTTACTTTTAATTATCTCTAGATATAGATGGTTAATCAATCAATTCAGTTTTCCTATGTTGAACTGCCGTAGTTATATGAAAACAGTAAATAACACAAGAAATGATAACGAAGAAACTCTCAACTGGGTAAATACTTTGGGCCCAAGCCAGTAACAATACATTATAAGCGAATTTAAACTTACAGTCCGTCAGACACGACTACCATTAATACTTGCTGACCTCATGATTGTAATTTTCAAGGCCCTTCTAGATTGCGTGCTTCTACACCAATTCCCAACTTTATAAATTCGTCTATCTCTCGTGGATCAATGAAGAACTCCGCGTTCTCAAACAACTGAAACTCCAGTCACCTTCCTTTGATCTTCAGAACTCTGACAAATGTTTAGGAAGTAATGGTTTGGTTTTTGGTTCAAGAGATGATGATTTTTTCAATGCAAAGAAAGAATCAAGTATGAAAATCAGATTGCAAAGCAATGAAAAAAACAAGAATGACATTGAATGACATTAAGGAAGTAATATGAAGTTTTTCACAATGTTCAACCTAAAGAAATTCGTTTGGAGGCGTGTCAGTATTTATACTCAAGTTTTTCACAATGTTCAACCTAAAGAAATTCGTTCAGGATAACATTGTCACTCGAGTGAGGGCTTAGCAATAGGCGAGCGATAGGTTGTTGCTCGAACGAGGACAATGCGGTAGGCGATCGATGAAGTTTCTGTTTTTGCCACTCGACCGAAGACATGGAGATAAGCTAGCGAAATTATAGCGCCATTTTTCTCCTCTTTTCATATTTGAACCCTAGAACCTTTACAACTCAATTTATACAAATTGCAACTTACTCCTTAATTTTTACATCATATTAATTTCTTTTTTTTTTGTTCACAAAACTTGCCAATTACAATAAAACCTAACAAGCTCCCCCTTTGATATTCTGTGACAAAACTACAAATATGAAGTCAAGGTAGTTAAAATACAAACAAAAAAAAACTACCATTCCCCAAACCAACCATCTCGGCTGAAAAAACAATTCAAACAGTTATTCATAAGTCATATCAGCTAAATTAAGATACAATATCAATGTAAACTAACATACCAAAAAGAAAACATTGATATCACTAAATATCAAAACTTAATCCAGTCAAAACGAAAATATCATATACCTCTGAATCAAAATTTTAAATACATTAAATGTTAATGTCAAATCAAAATTTTTAAGTACTTTCAAAAGCATCAGTCAAAATAATATCTAACTACTACTCCTCCTTTTTGTCACAAATGACAAAGGGCAACCTAACAACTATGCCGCATCAGCATCAGTCTCTTCATCAGAAGCTACACTCTCATCCCAATGTCTTCTAATCCATTGCAAACCCCGCTGAAGATAGCCAACTGCCCCGTGTAGGGTAGCAAACTCTGCAGTATGGGAATTAGTAGTGGCTCTCAATTGAGTAATCTCCGCCATCATCTGAGACTACTACTTAATCAGTACAAACATATGTTCTATCATCACAACCAATGGATCTACGAGAGCAGATGTAGATGTAGGAATAGTATCAGTAGGAAGAGGAGCAGAAATAAACGTTGAAGGAATATCAGAAGGTGGTGGAGCAGAAGTAGAAGCAGGGATATCTGACGGATAAAAAGAAATGAGGTCATCGATAGGATCAGCTAGCACAGTCGGATCAACTGGCTCAGAAGAAGCATGAGACCTGCTCTGGGAAATGGTAGTATGGCCAATCGGTCATGAAACCCTCCTTGGAACCTCCTTGGAAAACTAACCCCAAGTACTGTCACTAGTCGATAAATCAAACATACATAAGAAAGCCCCACCTTAGTCCCCGTGACTCGAAAAATTCATAAAATCTGATGGCATATGAAGGAGGGTAGAACAATAGAGTCACCATGTAATAAGGCGTACAGAAATCGGGCATTCTCCATAGGTAATGAAGAAGTATGTGACACCGACCACAGATTCGTACACACAATGCGTAACAGAATGTGGTGATCAGTAGGAAGAGATCCAGTGCAAATCGCACGAAGACTACCATCTAATGGTCTGTTAAACATCGTCGAACGGATACAAAAGTCCGTCAGAAGGGTATCAACCAATAAATACGGGAATAAGGGGTGAACGACTCGAGGAATATGAACTAGACTCGAAATGACATCGAGAATGATTTTAATCGTCAATAAAGACCTTAAAATTCGAATCACTAACGTCATGAATATTAGCGTAAAACTCCTGAACGAGTAGACTAGGAGGAGGTGTTAACTCAACAAGTAAAGGTTCCCAACCCCCGAAAGTGAAAATGGCAACGAGGTCGGGGGAGAGATTAGACATGATTACCTATCGCTATACTAAAACTGGTCTCAAAGAAAACTACGACTTAAAGGTATCTTGGGCAATAGCAAAAATAAACATATGTCTGTGCTATAGTCCTAGCTCTCTTAGGCGACATCTGTGATAAATGAGCACGATAACCAATCAATAGATGCAACAGATGATACCACTGAATGAAATGCAATAGTGTAGTGAAATGAAAAAAATGACGCTAACCTAACAAAAACTAGACAATCAGATCATGGGCATGCAAACTGATGCAAAACAACACTAGAAAACTAACTATGGACGAAACTGTGCAATGCATGGACGGAGACGACGTGGTACCATGACACCGGTAAGCAGTGTCCTAATGTCGTAACATGGTGCCTTAACATCGTGACGCGATGCTTGTTGACATGATGCAATGCCTTGACGTGTGCCTTGACGGCATGCCGCAGTGACTTGACGTCATGTCGCAGTGTGAAAAAAGAAAATGCGATGTAAATGACACCAAAACAACAATCTAAATCCCCAATTCATGGGACGCACTCCATCATATATGATGAATAAAAAATGAAAATGTTACAAGGAATGCATCATAAATAAAATACCTTTCCCACATACTCAAATCAAGTTTAAAAGGAGTACAGTGTATAAGTGACTCATGTGTATTAAGTGCCACTACGTTGTTATGAACGAGACTCCAAACCTTAAATTTGTGACATGTTAAACATTACTGTTAAGTAAGTGTATTCTCCTACTAATGAAATTCAAACCAATAAGTCTTTTAGGACCTTTAAACGAAGCTCAATTTTATGAAAATTATTCTTTTCTCCCCCTGACTTTGATCATATAATATATTTTTATTTTTCAACTCATTAGTGTTCTTTTGAATCTTATGTGCAGACCATTTTCTATTAAGCGACTAAGATGACCCCTGTAACGAGTGTTGGGCCGATGACTCCAAGTCAATTGACCATAGGGTATCAGGTTTTGAGAAACCCCTCAAGCTTAATTACTCGAATCAAATAGGATTTGAAAAATAGTATAAGATGAAACACTGTGTAACTTATGATACGGGGACTATATGTGAGCTTATGTCATCTAAATTAAGGTCAATTTATGTTCAAGGTCACCTTACCAACAGATGACAGCCATCCTAAATCTCACACACGCGGTCAAGACTCACCAACAAGATTATATTGCTGTGTAGATGGTACATGAAGAAACCTATACTCAGTACTCTACATTAAATCTAAACAAAGTAATGGAAATTGCGGTACATGTCAAATGAATGCATACTTGATCAGAAAAGATAATTTAATTACACCATAAAATGTCCAAAGCCAAATATATATATATATATATATATATATATATATAATGAATCCTATGAGTAGTACATGCATGCAACTAAGTACCTATTTAAAGCGGTACACCGACACCAATGACTTTCCTAAGAGATTCAAACCGCAAACCATCTAATGATTTGGTAAATATGTCAGCTAATTGGTTTTCTGTATAGATGTTGATGTGCTCCAAGAAAGGCAACAAACTTACAAAGATCCAATTCAACTTGAAGAGAAACCAAAGACAAGATCAAGAGTTACGGAGGATCAAGGAGGCCATGTAATTAGTTGTCCAAGATGCGGAGGCCAAGAGCTCGGGTTTTAACTTATCCTTGAAATTGAAGTGGGACAACAACAAAGGAAATGTAGTTGTTTCTAAGGGTAAAAATGAATTGTCGAAGAAAAGGGAAGAAAATGGAATCTTAGCCACAAGAGAGAAAAGAAATAGAGTGCCACAAGAGAGAAAAGCAAAAGAATCTTCAGAGAGAGAAGAAAAGTCAGAAGTGAGAGACAGATGGATGAAGATAAAGAAAAAAGAGCGGAGCCACAAGAGAGGAAAGAAATAAAGTCTTCAGAGAAAAAGGAAAAGTCAAAAGTGAGCTTTAATGAAAAAGAGAGTGAAATTGAGAGGGTTTTAGTGAGAACTAACAAATCCTTCCCTAGTTTGGCTATTTCTATCTTGTAGGATTTCGAAGACTTGGTCAATGAGAACAAGCCTATTGGGATACCACCCAATCCAAGCATTGAGCATCAACTTGTGGTTGAAACTAACCAACCCCACCATAGTTTGGTTATTTCTTTATTACAGGAGGTTGAATATGTGTTCCCTAAGGAGACAAATGAGCTTCAAGAGTAATGGAAGGAGTTCATATGCAGGGAGATGAATGTCAAAGCAGATATGAAGGGAAACATGAGTCCATGTGCAGTGTTATTTCTACTAGTACCTAGGAAGGATGAGACATGGAGGATACGTAATGACTCACCAACGATAAGGTATCATCATTCCATACATAGGTTAGATGATGGTCTAGCATGTAGGAATAATTTTTCACTTGGAGCATGTAATTTTAACCTCATAACTACACCTAAATTAGATGATATACTTGATGATTTGCATGGGTCATATGTTTTTTTGTAAACTAGATTATAAGATTAACTCTGAAATTAATACGTGGTTAGTTAGGTCGTTTGAACTCACTAGTCAATCTAATATTTTCATGGGATTAAATAATCGTTTATTGTGTGCATTCATAGGAATTTTTTTACTAGTTTATGATAATATAGTATATTGCAAGGATCTATGTATGCTTGTTAAATTGATAGGTCACATGTTACGTGATGATACCATAGTATGTGGTAAGGATTTAGATGTGCATGATAAATATTTGAGATATATTGATCTTAATCTACATAACTACTTGTGGAAAATTGGATGGGATGTGTTAGGAACTAATTTGATAGCTTCTATTACTTCTTACACATGTTTTGATATGGTTTATGATTTTAATCCTCTAATTTTGTCGGGTCTAATCGCTTTAACTATTGATGTAAGTGGTAGATTAGATGGAAAACAAAAGATTGTTTTTGAAATGTCTCAAGCTTGCAAAATGACGCATTCGAGGTGAATTCGATTTGACCCAGGTGATGGTGATTGGTTGTACATATGAAAGAGGCGGATACGAACTCAAATGAGGTCCAAACTATACCCTAGAGGAGATGAACCATTCCATGTCATTGCCATGATTGAGAACAATGGCAACAACTTGGGCTTTCAGGGTAAGTATATTATAATTCCTATCATCGACGTTTCTAGTATTACTTCGTTTGATGCATGCATGGATTCGAGGTCGAATCCTTTCGAAGAGAGAGTGGATGATGTAATCCAAGAAAGGCAACAAACTTACATTGAAGAGAAACCAAAAACAAGATCGAGAGTTACGGAGGATCAAGGAGGCCATGGAATGAGTTGTCCAAGATACAGAAGCCAAGAGCTCGAATGTAACAAGCCAAATAAAAACTTACATGTTGGACATGAAGGCGAAATCAAGTTAGGTGCGTTGGGTTCAAGATTTGGAAGATAAATGAAAAAAATGAGCAGCATGGATGAAAACGTGCATAACTTTCAGCTTGGGTGTCAGATTTCTATCCATGAGTACAATCCGAAAATGGAACGAAATTTTGCACAAGGAAAAAGAGGATTCAAAATTAAAGCTATGCGACCACATAGCTTAAAAGCGTTGCGGTCGCATACCGTATTACCGAACCAGACTTGAGGCTAAATGTTTGTTTTATGCGACCGCATGTGTTCATACTGTGTGATCGTATAGACCAATCTGGATGCAAATTTTTCCAAATTTAGCGTAATCTTCTATTATGTTAAAATACTATTCTTGGTATCTTTTGTAATCATTTAGACTCTATTTCTGTTTAGACTAGGGTTTACATGTGTTACATAAAAATAGGACCTATTATTTCATTGTAACACACAACATATTATTGAGAATTATGTTGCGAGACAAATTTGCTTTCAATCCATTGTTCTTCGTTGGATAATTTGCAAACTTATTAAGAATCATTCTTGTGGCGTTCAAATCAATTGGGTGAGATTCTCAAATATTCAATCAAAAGGGTCAACATTCGTTTACGTTTTGTTTGTTAGTTTGATTCGTTATTTTCGAATCAAATCCAAAACTTTGATTATTTTGGTTTTCTTTGGTTTGATTTCAATCTAATCATGGGTTTCGTAGTTCTTCGCTATGTGGGTTCACATCAGATGTGTTCAAGAACTACAACACGGTTCTCTACAAGCTCTCGAATAAAGTGATGTCATATATCAATATGTTTGGTTCGAAAGTGTTGAACATGATTTTTGGAAATATTCATAGCACTCGTGTTATCACAAAACACAGTCATAGCACCCTATTCAACTCCATAATCACTCAACATCTGCTTCATCCATAGCAGTTGAGTACAGCAACTTCCTACATCTATATATTCAGCCTTTGCCGTCGACAATGAGATAGAATTTTATTTGTTACTCATCTAAGCTACAAGATTAGTACCAACATAAAAATAGCCTCCGGAAGTACTTTTTCGATCATCGACATTTCCAGCCCAATCGTGATGTGAACCCCGTAGCAATGGTGACTACGAAACCTACAACTAGATTGATACGGAACCCAGGAATGCCAATTAAACCCGATTTTGGATTTGAACCCAACAAGGTGAAACAAAAAATCCAACGATAACAACGATGCGTTGAAACCCTTGATTACGCAATGAAGAACCCATGATCCGATGTTTGAACACTATAAGATTTAGATCTTGATAAATTCGATTGATTGTTCAATGAAGAAC